>CAIGRB010105474.1:0-26656 GCA_903798255.1 Fraxinus quadrangulata
TTTAATCGATAGTTTAGATATTAACATAGAAAACTCAAATCCTATTTGCTATTCGATTAAGGCTACTATTAATTATAACTCGATCGAATATGTAGTTCTCGTAAGTTCAACACTCTACATACTATTATATTACTTGATCACGATCACGTTCACTTGCGATTTTTCAAACGGTCACATGCCATGCAAATAATTTGACTGTATTAATACTTCGGTTGCAGGGTGGATATTGTTGAGATTAGAAACTCTAATTCTATTATCAAGAGCTATAAAATCGCATAAAAAATAAATATAAGAATATACAAGATGTATAGATATTCGCCTCAATGTGAAATCCTCTTCCACTATAGTAATTCTTAAGCGGCAACCTTGTGTGGAGGTCGATCTGCCTATTGGCCCCAATCATCGACTATAATTAGGCTCCACAATTTAATAGATATGGCTAACAAATAGTTTATAGGTCATTTGTGTTGCCAAGACTTGTTATGCTTTTGCCTAGACTACTAAAAATCATGATCATATATTTATATAATAGACTATATTTTATCCAAATAAAAATCATGTTTCTTACCGTTGCGGTGACTTAATAAGTGTAGTTCCTACACTTATTCGAGGGGGAAAAAAGAAGAAAGAGGAGAGAAAGAAAAGTCAAAATAAAAAAAGCAGTAGAAAGGAAAGAATGAAAAAAACAAAACGCAGATAAGAAGAAAGAGAGAGAAAAGAAAAGAAAAAATGGGACGGCATATATGAGCAGTTTCACGTTTCGTCAATTTTTGGTGATGTCGTTCCACTTTTGCGTGTTTTATTTTTACAGTATGAATAATTAATTTTTATATTAGGAAAATAATGTAGTCGACGTGTGAACTTTTATTTTTTTATTCAAGATTTATGTGATTTATTTATTTATGTGTTGGTTTTATTATGAGTTTAATGCAACATCATCAATAATTTGATGATTATGTGAGTCTCTTACGAATCAAGGGGTAAGTTTGAGATTTAGACCATATAGTAAAATTCAGTAAATTAGTATAACGTGTATAGATACTTACACTGATTATTGCGGTCATAATACGAATTTTTAGAACTAGTGTTTCATTTAACTAAAATTGTTTCACATAGAAATATGAAATTTAATTAGTTAAATAGGCTCAAAGAGAATTCGAGATGAGTAAATTGAATACAATAAAAGAATTCTATCGGACACTACATTAGGTTAATAATAATATGTTGTGTGCAATCTTTTTATATTTTCAATTAGTTAAAAGTAATTAGGAAAAATAATCACAGCCATCATAATTATTTACTTGCTTTTGTCAAATAGGAGTTAGAAAAATTAGATTAAGTCCTAAAATATAGTTTTCGTGAGAACGATATTCGGACTCAAATGTCAACTATATTACTTGTTACGATATTGTACACTTGCGATATAAAAAAATAATAAATTTTTGGCATCTCTGTTGGGAACTATTTACTTTTAGTATTAGTTTATTTTATTCTTAACTGTTTTTTGATTTGATTTTCTTTTATTAAAAAAAGAGTGGTTGTTGTATGCTCCGTACCCAAGGAGACGATCTTGAACCGTTTGACTCGAAAATAAAACGTACTTTCAGACAAAGACACAAGAAACACAAACAAAAACAACAACATCAAATGGCTGACGATCAAAATATTCATATTCCTATTCAGCCAATTGGACAAGTGGCCGCAAGAGTAGTGGCTCCACCAAATTAGCAGCAGGAGCGAAGGGAAATAAACGAAGGAGACCTGCCAGTTTCAATGTTCTTGACACCCATTGTCGCGCTTGCGCACTCCAGCATTGTGTATCCAAATTTCGGGGTAAATAATTTTCAGATAAGGGTAAAGTGGATTAATTTGATTTGCAACACTCTCCAATTCTACGGGCTACTTCATGAAAATCTAAACACATATAGCTCCAGATTTCTCAGAAATTGTTAGAACTTCCATGCTCTGGGGGTTAAGAAGACGCTATTAAGTTACGATTATTTCCATATACACTGAGAGATGCTGCATTGGAGTGGTTAGAAGCCGAACCTCATGGAAGCATTACTGCATGGGAAAACTGATCAGATAATTCTGCAACAAATTCTTCCCACCTGCAAAAGTAGCTAAAATCAGACTGAAAATTCAAATTTTCAAACAGAAAGATGGAGAGAGCTATCATGAGGCATGAAACAGATTCAAAGAACTGATGCAAAAGTGTCCAAATCATGAAATCATAATAGGTAATCAAGTGCAATACTTCTACACCGGACTTTCACTACTGTCAAAATCTCAGGTGGATTCCTCTACTGGTGGCTCGATATTAGGAAAATCAGTACAACAAACAATGGATTTATTTGAGTTAATTGCCACTACACATTCAATATTTTCATCAAAAGGAGTGGTACCATCAAGAGCATTTGGAATGTATAAATTAAATAGCACAACATCTACAAAATCGTAGATAGCAACTTTGACAAAGCGAGTAGAGCTATTGATCAAATCAAAAATGAGATGAGCATATGTAGTGATCGGTGGTCCATTGTGGAGCTAACCATTTGACAGAAAATTGTATGTCTATGGGTTTTCTCAAGGAACAAGTCAACTTTATTCAATATGGGTCTCACAATTTTACCCCATATTCGCAAACATATAACCTAGGATGAAGACAACACCCAAATTTTAGATGGTCAAATAATCAATAAGGAAATGGTTCAAATAATGCCCAGTAGGAGAATAAACCAAGTTTGGGGGAGATGTTTCATCAATATGTGCAAAAAATAGACAAAGTATTCCAATAGATTGATACTAATTTTTAAAATCAGCAAGCATCTAATTGGTCAGAAAGCTCAACAACTTGCAGAACGTCCACAAGGATCATTGACAAGAAATACAATTTCAAATCCTAAAGAGTAAGTGATGGCAATAAGAGTAGAGAAAAATGATTCACCGAGGCCTCCTGTAAAAGTTAAAGTATATGTACATCCGCTTCCATTTCCCCAACGATTTCGAAAGAAGTCAATGGAGGAAAATATTCATGCTATAACTACAAGGAGTGGGGTACAATTATCAGAGATTACTGTGAAATAACCAGAAATAAAAGATGACTTGGAAGATGTTGATGAAGTAATAATGGAGGAAAAATCTGCACCCGTCTCAATTGAGAATGAAGAAAGTACATAACCATCCACTGCTAAGGCAACAAGTCCAGTCAAAGCTTACGTGCCTCCCATTCCTTTTTCTCAGAGGCTCAAGGAGAACAANTGTACCTCCACTTCCATTCTCCCAAAGATTTCGAAAGAAGTTAATGGAGGAAAATATTCTTGCTATAACTACAAGGAGTGGGGTACAATTATCAGAGATTACTGTGAAATAACCAGAAATAAAAGATGACTTGGAAGATGTTGATGAAGTAATAATGGAGGAAAAATCTGCACCCGTCTCAATTGAGAATGAAGAAAGTACATAACCATCCACTGCTAAGGCAACAAGTCCAGTCAAAGCTTACGTGCCTCCCATTCCTTTTTCTCAGAGGCTCAAGGAGAACAAATAGGACACAACATTTGAAAATTTTCTTGATGTTCTCAAGAAGCTTCAGATCAATATTCTGTTGATTGATGCGATATTACAAATTTCAAGCTACACAAAATTTTTGAAAGAGATGTTGACAATGAAAAGAAAGCTTCCGGAGTTTGAAATTGTGGCATTAACGGAGAAAAGTAGTGCAAGAGTGTAAAACAAATTGTCTCCCAAATTGAAAGATCCAGGGAGTTTTACTTTGCCTATTTCAATTGAAACTTTTTGTGCTATTAATGCATTGTGTGACACAGGTGCTAGTATAAATCTAATGTCATATCGTGTTTACAGGAAATTGGGATTGGGTGAACTCAAATCAACATCAATAACGCTACAACTAACAGATACAACACTTTCAAAGTCACGTAGCAAAGTTGAGGATGTGCTCATAAAGGCAGGAAATTTAATATTTTTTGTGGAGTTTGTTGTGCTGGACATACCAAACGATCGAGATATTCTAATTATATGGGGGCGACCATTCTTAGAAACGGGTCGAACTCTAACTGACATGGAGATTGGTGAGCTAATATTGAGGGTGGAGGAAAAGTAAGAGATATTTAATCTTTATACCCCATTTGATAAACCTTCCCACAAAAATCACTGCTTTAGAATTGATGAAGAAAAGCCACCTGATCAACAAAGCCGTCAGAATAGAAAATCAAATTTTGGTGGACTTCTTGGTAGAGATGAAAATAGAATATCAAACTATGGAGAGCAAACAAAGAGTGCATAAATGAAAATTGTACAAAGTGCAATGATGACATAACTTGGTTCGAGCCACCATGATCAAATAGGCACAAAGTCAAGCTAATGACGTTAAAAAAACACTTCTTGAAAGACAACCCAAACTTTTTTCCTTTTTATTTATTATATTTTTGAGTTTTAGGATAGTTTAGTTTATTTTAAATTTATTGGTGACTCATCATCCATACCCTATTTCCCCTTAGATCTTCGATATGTTAGTTGGTTTATTAGATGTTAGAGATAAGTAACATTTGTTCCAATTATTTGATATTAATGTTTATTTGATTTTCCAGGAATATGACGTCGCGGAACATTGAAACACCAAGGAGCCAACGAGAGTAATAGGAATACTAGACATTGAATTACAAGTCATGTCAGGGAAGTATTTTCTTCACTTTCTTCCCTATCCATTTATATGTGAATATATGATTAAAGACATTGAGGATAATGTCTAGTTTAAGTTTGTGGCGGAAAACATGAGTATTCTTTTGTTTTTGTTTTTTTTATGTTTTATGTGGATTTGTGTGTTTTTTAATGCTTTAATAAATTTCAAAAACATATTCTTTTTGTGTGCTTGTGTGTGTTAGTTGGCTGGCTGGCAATGAGGAACATATTAAATCATAAATAAATTTATGAATGGTGAATTAGTTGCATGCCTAAATTAATTTTTACTTTTCCATGTGAAATTGATATATATTGGACACGTGAATTAAGTTAAACATTGTATAGGAATGAGTTGATTTCATAATTGATAGGTTGAAATAGTGAACCATAGATGCCAACCCAAAACCACTAAATTTTACATATTTGGACCAAATTTAGAATAGTTTGGTGGGGATTTCACTATTGTAGGAAGNTACATTTTTGGACCAAATTTAGAACAATTTGGGGAGATTTCACTGTTATAGAAAGATGTTGAAATAAACATGGATTTCACGTGTGAAATTAAAATCTCGTGTGGAATTGTGGATTGTCTAAGATCAATATGATGCAATTGAGTGAAAATCTCAAATTAGATGTCGTTTTACTTGAATTGGTGTTAAATGAAGGACGTTGCACTAATTAAGGAATAAAAAATATTTTATTAGAAAATTTCTCTTCGTAGCCTTATGATTTGAGCAATTAAGCTCACAAGGGTTTTTAAAACTGGTGCCATATGGTCATCTGATTTGGGAGTCATCAGCCGAAACCTTATTACATGGGTCGTTTAGAAAGGTTAAGAGAGAGAATGCTACAAATAAGGAAAAAAATTATTCTAAAAAAAAATTCAGAAAAAGCAGGTGAATGAAACAGAAGACATGCCAAATGCCTTGGTTAAGTCCCAAACACTTGTTTAAGAAATTTTGACTTTTGATAATAGATTGTTAGTTTAGTTAAGTCGTAGAGATTGAAACAATCAAACGTAATAGAGAATCCTTGTTTATTGAAATGTTGAACTGCAATTGGTGAAATCTTGCCAAACTAGAGAGGTGAGGATAGTAAAAAAATCCAACCTTAGTTCACACATAAGTTTGGGGTGTGTGAAACTTACGAGTGATAAAGAAAATATTTGACCATTGACGGTCGGAATGAAATAACTTATGAATTCATAATGTTATGCTTAATTCTTCACATACATACGTCGATTTTACATTGAAAAAGTGAATTTTAATTTTTGTATTAAGATTTTGAAATTGTGCATAGATTTAATATTATGATTTCAATCCCGTGATAAAAAGTCAGGTTACCTAGCTAAATCTTATTGCTTCACTTGACTGATTGGCCACCAATTAGGTAATTAGCATTGCATGTTTATGTGTTTGTTATGTTTTAGTTTTGTTTGAAGACAAACAAATATTCAAGTTTGGTGGTGTTATAAGTGTAGTTTCTACACTTATTCGAGTCCCTAAATCACGATATTTTATTATCTTTTCGATAAGATTCCGCATAATTTATGTTATATTGTGTTTTGTATGTAAAAATTTATGTTTAATGAAGAATTAGAAAAAAAAGAATGCAAAATTGACGAAAAATGACAAAATTCAAAGATGAAACATTGGAGAAAAATATTAAATTAAATGCATTCGAGTTAAATGAGTCACAATAGATATATGATATTATAGAAAGAGGAGAGAAAGAGAATGCACATAGAAAAAAAAAAGGAGAAGAAAACTGTGGCAGGAAAGAAAGAGAGAGAAGAGAAAAGGAGGACAAAAAGGAAGAAAAGAAGAAGAAAGAGGAGAGAAAGAAAAGTCGAAAGAAAAAAAGTGGTAGAAAGGAAAGAAAGAAAAAATACAGAGAATAAAAAAGAGAGAGAAAAGAAAAGAAAAGAAAAAAAGAGACGGCATATACGAGCAGCTTCACGTTTCGTCAATTTTTGATGATATCGTTCCACTTTTGCATATTTTTTAATTTTTACAGTATGAATAATTAATTTTTATATTAGGAAAAACAATGTAGTCGACTTGTGAACCTTTATTTTTTTATTCAAGATTTATGTGATTTATTTATTTATGTGTTGATTTTATTATGAGTTTAATGCAACCTCATCAATAATTTGATGATTATATGAGTCTCTTACGAATCAAGACGTAAGTTTGAGATTTAGACCATACAGTAAAATTCGGCAAACTATTATAATGTGTATAGATACTTATACTAATTATTGCGGTCATAATATAAATTTTTAGAACTATTGTTTTGTTTAACTAAAATTGTTTTACATAGAAATATGTAATTTAATTAATTAAATAGAGTCAATGAAAACTCGAGATTGGTAAATTGAATACAATAGAAGAATTCGGTCGAACAATATATTATGTTATGAATCTTGAATTAAAAATTAAGATGATCAATAGTTGAAATTGTTATGCCCTATTATTCATCACATATTTAAATTTTCAATTATCTGTTGTGTGCAATCTTTTTATATTTTCAATTAGTTAAAAGTAGTGAGGAAAAATAATCATAACTATCATAATTATTTACTTGCTTTTGTCAAATAAGAGTTAGAAAAATTAGATTAAGTCCTACAGTATATTCTTCGTGAGAACGATATCCGGATTCAAAGGTCCACTAAATTACTTATTACGATATTACACACTTGTGATATAAAAAGCGCAACACGACTCAAACCGTCATTGTTGTGTGGCATGTAAGAATAAATTACTGCAGCATTATAAACAAGTAGTTTGAATATAATTAAAAAGCACTGTGTAATATTAAGAATATAAAAAAAAAAAAAAAAGGCTACAATCATGTTTCATACTGCGTACTAAACATGGATCAAGTAATTGGATTGTTGAAGAAATAAACTGATTCCTGTTACATCCCTCAGTTTCTTTGTAACTTCGGGTGTCTAATTTAGTGACTAGACTAGATTGTTAGCCTCCCATCGTTGAATAAAATTTAAGTGATTATACTGTTCATTTTCAACCTGGTGAATAGACTCAACAATCGTGTCATTCGCGTGGTGTTACTGTATGATTTAGTGAATCCATATTAGTTGACGAACGAAAAACCAAAAATGATTATACTGAAGTCCCACTATCAACTCTGTTGAAAAGGGTACTCTAATGCATTTTTGGTTCAGAATTTAGGTGCATTTATCTCCACATAATCAATCCCCTGATGAATGAATGATCATTTCTCGTGTAACTTGTTTAATGTCTTTCTTTTTTCTCAGTTCAGTAACTATAGTTTAAGATATCCAAAATGCATACATTAATTTCACGCCACCCTTACATGTCCCGACTGACATATTGAGGGCCCTGAACAGAAGGAAAAACTCCCTGTGCTCTCTTGGTGAATTGGTAGTAGTGTTAAATGGACAGTTTTGGTTTTGAAGGGTTTCTGAAGTTATATTCGGTTTAACTTGTAAATTTCTCTGCATCCTGACTTTGCTTGTTTTATGTCTATAATAATCTTATAATGCATGATCCTAATAGATACATCCTACTTTACTTTGAAAGATGAGGCACAGAAATTTCATTATAGGTACTTTTACGCCGTAATTGTCTTATTATTTGTTGCGAATTATTATTCTGATGCATTATGTTAAAATCCTAGATTGCTTGTAATGGATTAAAAAATCAGTACATAAACATTTATGTAGAGTCACTTTGTTCTTTAAAATTTTAAAATGGTTTGAACAAGTAATAACCTCATTCTAATTGGACAGGAAGCTTGGAGCTGATGTATCAACATAAAGAATGAGGTAACAACGTCAATTAAATTGGTCGAGAATTCATCCGAGAAGTGGAAATGAGACATCTGTATGATGGATGGAGGTAGCGAACTCGTCAATCAAATTGTGAAAAAAGTGGTCCATCCTATCAAAACGAGGCGAGCATGCATTTTATATCCTTTGCCATCAAATAGAACTCCTAATCCTAGCTAATAAAATACGAACACATTTGGTAAATGATATTGATTATTGAATATCATCTAACAATATAATGAAGAAGATTTCTACTTTTTTATTCGTCAAAATGTCTAATACTATACCATCCATCATACTAAAACGAGGTGAGTATGCATTATATATCATATGCCATCAAATAGAATAACTCCAAAGCGCCATCTCAGCTTCACTTTCCAAATCATCCCAGCTGAAACTGTGGTCTAAACAAGGAGGTGGTGACAACAAAACTCCTTCCATATTTGTCACTGAAACCTCATTCATGTAAAAAACATCACAATCTGATAATGTTTTTGTTGTGTCCAATGTTGTCAAATTTGATAATGTGTTCGTAGTGTCTAATGACGTAAAGTTGCCACCAGAAACCTCACTAGCGTCCATCATATTTTCTTGTAAAATGGCGTCACCCTCCTCCGGTGGCCTAAACCCTTCTGACGCCTCTAACGCTGCCTTCTGAATATCCTTGACATCATTGGACACTGGTACTGGCAAGCGCCAGACCGAGTCAGCAAAATTTAGGCATGCTGACTGACCCCTAAAAGCCAATGCAGCAACATCATAAGCACGCGCCGCCATTTCTGCGGTAGGATGAGTTCCTAGCCATATCCGTTTCTGATTTCTCGGTTCACGTAACTCGCATACCCATTTATTCAAATTCCTACGCCTAACACCCCGATAGACCGGGTGGCGCGTTTCCTTATACTTCTTTCTCCCGGCACGTTTCTTGGGCTTACTTGACGCCAAAATAACCTCTTCATCAGAATGTTCCCTTAAGGATGGAGTCTCCGGCACTTCGAAAAATCGACTCTCCAACTCAAATGGATTAGGATCAAAACACAAACTTAATAAATCCATAGAAAACTATGATCAAGATCCAGATTAAAGTAGTATTTTTTTTGTTGCTTACCGGGGGTTGCTTACTGGGGTGTTCTTGAGTTTGGAATGAGCAAATGGCACTGATTTTTATATATTTGGGGGTACCAGGGAAAACACACACGGGGGACACGGAATGGACAATATTTTGTACAGGAAGGGCCCACTTAGGACACAAATGTCTCTTCCAGTTTGAGGAAACAAATTGTAGCTTGGCACACGAACACGGATGCCACGCACTTGCATCCCGTAAGCTCTATAGTCTATACTAAGTCTAAGAATAAAGCTACCTCTTTTTTTCTCTCTTTTTAATTAAAAGGGCACGTTTTATTAGTTATTACTAACAATAAATAATTAGTTATTACTACAATAAATAAAGGGAAATTTGCATATGTAGTCAAAAATTAATATTAGTTTTTCAATTTTAATAAAAAAATATTGGATTTTCAATTAATAAATTTTGTGAGAATAGTTATTTATTCATAGAAAATATCAATAGTAAGCCTTTTTAATTATTTGTCCAATAACAAAATGTTAACATTTGCACAAAGTTTTTGAGATAAAAAGAGTGACATCTAAGAGAAATAATCTACGAACTCATGCCGTAACCCATACATGTCGTTTATTCACAAGACAACGTCTATCAACAAAAATCACAAAATATGTTGATTTTCATCATATTTGTTCAACTTTGAAATATTAATACTTCTCCAAATGTATCACCATTGATTTCTTTTCTTCTATCTATTTGCATTTGGAAGTTCAAATTCATGATACCAGAAGGTAAGCTTTAAAAATTTCACGAATTTTGTAACCTTTTTCTAGTTTTTCCAAGTGGTAGACCCACTAAATTACGGTTAGGTATCCAATACACTACCGTCTTGTCATCTGAAGTCCAGTACATACATTGCAACACCTACAATACAAAACTATATGATCGAATACTTATGACCATGTTATGATATACAAAACTTTTTCTTATTATAATTTCATTCTCAAAGTTTACACTTTTAGGAAACATGGACAAGAATATATGACACAATATGAAATAGAGTAATCACAATACAAGAAGAATACAAAAAATTTGGCAGAAGAATCGAGAATTCACTATAATATGAAGAAATAATACAAATATATTGTATTTACAATATTGTCTAACTTGTTCTAATTGTAAAAAGAGTCACTATATACAGGGAAGATGCCAAAACCCTAATACAAGTCCTAAAGATGAAAATAACAAAAAATGAGTCAAAACGTGAAACAGATCACCAGCTGGAATACAACCATGCGAACGCTAGTCTCACGCTGAGCGAACAGCGTACTCACCGCTCAAGCAGCAAGTTGGCGATGAACGAGCTACATGTTCCTGCTTTGAGCGCTCAAGCGGGAGCTTGGTGTGCAGTGAGTGAAAAAATATTGAAATGATTCTTTGATCCATATTTTGACATCTTCAAGGTTAGGAATGTCAACGAGCCGTACCAGCTTGCAAGCGAAACTCAAAACTCGGGCTCGACTCGAGTCAAAATGGTTCGAAATTTTTTTGGCCCGAATCAAACCGAGCAAAAATCTAGGCTCGAGCTTTATAGAGCTGAGCCAGCTCATGATTTATTTTTTTAAAAAAAAGGCAGCGCTACCTACTACATTATATTACAAGCAAATTTTTTTTTTTTTAAATTTGCTTACGGGCTAGCTTGAGCTCGGGTCGACGCTTCAAAATGGAACTCGACCCAAGCCTTGGCTTAGTAGAATTGAGCAGCGAGCTGAGCTGACTCATGCTTTTCCCGAGCCGAGTCACCGACTGCTCGAGCCGACGAGCCAAATTGACATCTCTATTCAAGGCACGCTTCAACTAATCTACCAAAACCAATCGAATTTTGGTCAAACTTTAACAAATCTTTACTTGAAACTAAATTCCAATGCAATTAACAAACTTCAAAGATTCTCCATATGGAGATAACTATAAGACAAAAACTGAACTCTTCAACAAGAACTTCAATTAATTCTGACAAAAACTGAACTCTTCAACAAGAACTTCAATCAATTCTCCTACAAATAAAATTCTCCACATTTTCCACAAAATCCAATCAAGATAAATAAATCAAAGGACTATTCAGAAAAATTACTTTAGGATCCCAAAATTTTCTCTAATTATCACCACGAGCAACAAAATCACAAATAATTCAAATGTTACCAAATAGGGCAAAAGCACACCCTGTAACAGAATCAACACCACAAAATGCTTGTAGAAGATTTTTCGCTAGACTCAACACCTCAAATCATACTAAAAGCATACACAACTAAATCAGCTTCCATGTACCTTTGTAGAGGCCTAATATATCTCTTGGTTTTGTCTTTAACAATTGAATACGATGACATAGCTGGTAGTGGTGGCAAAGCGGCATTATTTATAAGTTTTGAACTCGATTGAATTGTATTTTTTAACATGGACCCCAAAACCAAAATCCAATGATACTATACCAAACTGATTATCCACCAAAGTACCAAGTCTCTTATGATTGATCTTCAAAGATTCTAGACATCCTTGCAAAACATACAACTGGGACATTCGCTGTCTCTCTAACACAATACAGACACCTTTACAAACCTTCAGAGCTCCACCTTCATCAGTAAACTTGTATCATTTTGAATCCAACACTTTACAACACTTCCGATGACTTACAAATAAGGAGTACCGATCCTTTTACAACGTTGAGTTTTCGGGACCTCAACACGATCCACAATTCAAAATGAGTTTACAAGTGAATCTTCTCTTCTTAGTGAATAATGAATACAATGTTAAGTATAAGAAGAGAAGTAGGCAAACACTTTAATGGATAGGAATGAATGAAACTCAAGAGTTTAGTATGTAGATCTTTGATGTATAAAATGATTTTGCAAAATTAATTTTAATCAAAAAAATTTCAAGAGCAAAATGATTTGATAATAAATGATATGAGAGATCAATGTTAGCTCAAGGAGTATCAAATTGAATCCTGAAAAGTTGTTTTACAAATAATAGGTGAGTTGGTATTTATAGCAATTGAAAAACGCCAAACTTTCTGTCAAATCGGACGACCATCCGGACGTCCAATTCAGAACCGAATGACCCAAACTAGTCGTTGAACAACTCTGTCAGAACGGTAAAAAAACTGACCATTGCTGGTGAACCGAACGTCTAGTTCGTCATCCGGACGTCCGAATGACCAGAGTTGGTCAGGGTCGTTTTTATTTTTGTTTTGTTTGCAATCAACGATGTTTGTACCTAATTTTTCAAAGTAAGTTTGTTTTGATAGTCTTAAAAAAATAGGTTGGAAAAACTTTTCTTTGAAAATTAAATTTGTGCAAACAATTTCGTTACATAAATTTTGTCGCGTGCGAGAAAATCATTACTTGAGCTCGCAAAGTGTTATTGCTAAGAATTAAAGTGCTTTACCTTTACAAACGAGCCAAGAGAAATCTAGTTACAAAGTCTTTGATTAATTTCGTGTGAGTACTCAATTTGTTGCTTGATTTGAGATTATGCAAAGTTTGTCTCGATGAGTGCTCGATCGATTTTCATTTGAGCTTCCTTGATTAACACCTTCTCGTTCAATGATTTTGACTCAATTTGCCAACATATAATCAATTTAAAGACTAAATTAGATATAAACATAAATTGTTTGTTGTAATCAAAACATACGGTTTGACCCTATGTCAACAATTTCTCCCTTTTTGATTATGACAAACAATTGATGATTTGTAATAGAAATAGTACCTTATATAATTTTCACAATTCAAATATTTGCAATTTTGTTCTCCCTATGTTTTATAGATTAAAAAATTCCCCCTTTCTCATTTACATTAAGCATGCAAATCATCGTTAAAATCATGTTGAATATAATACAAACCGTTGTTATGAAAATCATTAAATCATCTCATATGTTTTCTTCCGTTTGGCATCAACAAAAAGAATAGGGCATAAAGAAGCATAAGCAAAACATAACGGAATGAAATCTTAAAATCATGGAGAAATTTAGATGTAAAAGTGATGGGATTTGTAAAAATCAAGTGTAATAGAAATTTTGAGGTGTGAAAATAAGTTATGGAGAAGAGATTTAGGAAAAGAAGCTGAGCAAGAAGGTGAAAAGTGATGAAAAAAAGGTTGAATTGCGATATAAAATCGCCAATTTTGCTGAACCGGACGTCTGGTTTGGCAGAAAGGTTTTTCGCTAAAACTGGACTCCATTCGGACGATCCAATTCTGAACCGAACGTCCAGTTCCTCTTTCGGATCACCTGAAAGTGGATGTGAAGCACATAAAAGGCACATAATTTTTAATTATACACTTCGTTTTCATTGATTATTCCTAAACCTCTTCTAATGAAGGTAAAACGGTTGAGTTCAAGAGGTTTGGTGAAGATGTCAGCCAATTGGTTTTCAATATCGACAAACCCTAACGTGATGTCACCCTTTTGAACATGATCTCTAAAAAAATGATGTCTAATTTCAATATACTTAGTTCGAGAGTGTAAACTAGAATTTTTAGACAAATTTATGGCACTAATGTTATCACACATAATAGGAATATGATCGTAACATAAATGAAAATCATTAAGAATTTGTTTCATCCATAACACTTGTGCACAACAACTTGCAGTAGAGATATATTCGGCATCGGTCGTAAATAGTGCCACGAAATTTTGTTTCTTGCTAAATCACGATACTAGAGCATCCGAATAGCTAAGTGGGTCAGTGTGAGTATTTTTAGGATACCAAAGTCCTAAAGTTCGAGTCCCACTAAGATACCTAAATATTCTCTTTACTACTTTAAGATGAGATTCCTTAGTATTTGATTGAAATTGAGCACATAANACGGTTTGACCCTATGTCAACAATTTCTCCCTTTTTGATTATGACAAACAATTGATGATTTGTAATAGAAATAGTAACTTATATAATTTTCACAATTCAAATATTTGCAATTTTGTTCTCCCTATGTTTTATAGATTAAAAAATTCCCCCTTTCTCATTTACATTAAGCATGCAAATCATCGTTAAAATCATGTTGAATATAATACAAACCGTTGTTATGAAAATCATTAAATCATCTCATATGTTTTCTTCCGTTTGGCATCAACAAAAAGAATAGGGCATAAAGAAGCATAAGCAAAACATAACGGAATGAAATCTTAAAATCATGGAGAAATTTAGATGTAAAAGTGATGGGATTTGTAAAAATCAAGTGTAATAGAAATTTTGAGGTGTGAAAATAAGTTATGGAGAAGAGATTTAGGAAAAGAAGCTGAGCAAGAAGGTGAAAAGTGATGAAAAAAAGGTTGAATTGCGATATAAAATCGCCAATTTTGCTGAACCGGACGTCTGGTTTGGCAGAAAGGTTTTTCGCTAAAACTGGACTCCATTCGGACGATCCAATTCTGAACCGAACGTCCAGTTCCTCTTTCGGATCACCTGAAAGTGGATGTGAAGCACATAAAAGGCACATAATTTTTAATTATACACTTCGTTTTCATTGATTATTCCTAAACCTCTTCTAATGAAGGTAAAACGGTTGAGTTCAAGAGGTTTGGTGAAGATGTCAGCCAATTGGTTTTCAATATCGACAAACCCTAACGTGATGTCACCCTTTTGAACATGATCTCTAAAAAAATGATGTCTAATTTCAATATACTTAGTTCGAGAGTGTAAACTAGAATTTTTAGACAAATTTATGGCACTAATGTTATCACACATAATAGGAATATGATCGTAACATAAATGAAAATCATTAAGAATTTGTTTCATCCATAACACTTGTGCACAACAACTTGCAGTAGAGATATATTCGGCATCGGTCGTAAATAGTGCCACGAAATTTTGTTTCTTGCTAAATCACGATACTAGAGCATCCGAATAGCTAAGTGGGTCAGTGTGAGTATTTTTAGGATACCAAAGTCCTAAAGTTCGAGTCCCACTAAGATACCTAAATATTCTCTTTACTACTTTAAGATGAGATTCCTTAGTATTTGATTGAAATTGAGCACATAAACATACACTAAACATAATTTCAGGCCTACTAGCAGTTAGATAAAGAAGTGATCCGATCATACCTCGATAATTAGTGACGTCAACGGAGATACCTTGATCATCTTTTCAAGATTTATGAATATGCTCATTGGAGTATTCATTGACTTTAAATCATTCATATTGAACATATTCAACATGTCTAATATGTACTTACTTTGATTTATGAATATGTCATCACATGTTTGTTTAATTTGAAGTCCAAGAAAGAACTTAAATTCTCATATCATGCTCATTTCCAATTTCATGCTCATATTTTTCGAAAATTCTTCACAAAGATGAATATATGTTGCCCCAAAAATAATATCATCCACATAAATTTGAACAATAAGTATATTTACTTTATGAGTTGTAATAAAAAGTGTAGTATACGCCTTTTCGATTGAAAAACTATTTGAGAGTAGAAATTTGTTCAACCGTTCATACCAAACTCTAGGAACTTGTTTTAGACCGTAAAGAGATTTTCTAAGTTAAAGATATGGTTTGAAAACTTGTGATTTGTAAAGCGGGTGGTTGTTCAACAAATACTTCTTATTGAATAAATTCATTTAAAAACGCCCTTTTAACATCCATTAAGAAAGAGTAAAATTTTTATGACAAGCAAATGCAAGAAGCATGCGAATAGATTCTAATCTAGCAACCATTGCAAATGTTTCTTCATAATCAATGACTTCTTCTTGATTATAACATTGGGCCACTAATCTAGCCTTGTTACGCACAATAATTTTATTTTCATCTCGTTTGTTTCTAAAGATCCATTTAGTACCAATTACGGTTTGATTATTTGGTCTAGCGACTAAATCTCAAACATGGTTTCTTTCTAATTGATTTAGTTCTTCTTGCATTGCTAGAATCCAAAACTCATCAAACTCGACTTCTTTAATGAATGCACAACTACCAAGATGATTTCTAAGAGAAGTTCTAATAGTGATACCTTTTGATGGATCGCCTATTATTAATTCATTTGGATGGGAGGAAACGAATTTCCTTTCCTTTGGTAATGTGGGATCACTTTGTGCTTCGGTTGGCCCTTCTCCACTTCATTGGTCGTTGGGCTCATTTAATTGTTCTTCATTAAACACTCATTTGTTTTGATTTTGAATATTCATTTGTTCGAAAGGAGTTTCCAAGCCACACCATCATCAATACCTTTCTCACAATCAAGAAGGTTAGTCTCATCAAAATTGACATGCATAAATTCTTCAACAACTAGAGTTCTTTTGTTGAAAACTCTATAAGCCTTATTAGACGATGAATATCCTAGAAAAATTCCAACATTGAATTTTGAGTCACACTTGCCCAAATTATCCTTTGTGTTTAAAATGAAGCATTTGCTACCAAAAACTTTGAAATGGCTAATGTTGGGAATTCTATTTTTTCAAAACTCGTAAGGAGTTTTAGTTTTCTTACGACTTACCAAAACTCTATTTGTAATGTAACATGCGGTGTTGACGGTTGTGGCCCAAAAATACTTAGGTAAATTATTCCCATTTAACATGGTTTTAGCCATTTCTTGCAATGTACGATTCTTCATTTCTACTACACCATTTTGTTGATAAGTTCTAGGAGTCGAAAAATTATGTTCATATCCATTTTCGTTTCAAAATTCATCAAAAGCAGGTTGTCAACCTCTCCACCATGGTCACTTCTAATAGTTGTAATAGTGTAGCCCTTTTCATTTTCAACTTTCATGTAAAAATGTTTAAAAACTTTTAAGGCTTCATCTTTTACACTTACAAATATGACCTATGTAAATCTTGAAAAATTATCAATGATAACAAAGGAGAAATGTTTACCGCCTAAGCTAACCGTTCTTGATGTTAAAAAAGATTCATGTGGAGAAGTTGCAAATGCTTTGTGGTTGAAGAAAAAAATTGGTTTGAAAGAGATTTTTACTGTTTTTCGAATTGGCATACATCACAAATTTTATCTTTTTCAAATTTCAAATTTGGCAATCCTTTCACAATACAATTTTTTGAAATTTTTGAAATAAGATCCATGTTAACATGGAACAGTCTTCTATGTCATAGCCATGTTTCATCCTTTAACCCAAGTAAACAATATTCATTATTTTCATATTCAATATTTATTATATAAACATCTTTATTTTGGTTTCCTACAAAAATCACCTCTTTTGATGTGGCACCCTTAATTAGGCCTAAGAAGAATCGAATTTTATATTGTAATCTGTATCGTATAATTGACTAATATTTAGAAAATTATGCTTGAGGTTGTCAACTAATAGAACATTTTCAATAGAGGGGGATGAATGATTACCAATGTTGCCAATGCAAATAATTTTTCCTTTTGCGTTGTCTCTGAATGTTACATGACCTCCATCCTTCTTTTTGAAATTTGATAGTAGTATTCGATCTCCGATCATGTGCTTCGAACATCCGCTATCCAAGAACCATTTGCTATTTGTTTTCTTCGGTACCTACAAGTACAATTTAATTTTTGATTTTTGGTACCCATACAAACTTGAGTCCTTTGTAGTTAGTTTTTGGGGATTTTCTAATCCACTTATTTTTATTTTCAAAATATAACTTATTTTTAGCTAAACAATTAAACGCAATATGTTCACTTTTATTACAAAAAGTACAAGTGATATTTGAAGATTTAACAAACATGTTTTTGAGAGATTTTTGTTTCAAAAAGGGTTTGAATCTGATTCTTCATTTGTCAAAAATGGGGCTCGATCCAAGCCATGACTTAGTAGAATCAAGCAGCGAGCCGAGCCGACTCGGGCTTTTTCCTAGCCGAGTTACTGACTGCTTGAGCCGACGAGCTAAATTGGCGTTCCTATTCAGGGCACAATTCAACTAATCCACCAAAACCAATTGAATTTTGGAGATATCTGTAAGACAAAAATTGAACTCTTCAACAAGAACTTCAATTCTCCAACAAATAAAATTCTCCACATTTTTCACAAAATCCAACGAGGATAAATAAATCAAAGCACTATTTAGCAAAATTACTTCGGGTTCCCAAAATTTTCTCGAATTATCACTAGGAGCAACAAAATCACAAATAATTCAAATGTTACCAAATAGGGCAAAAGCACACCCTGTAACAGAATCAACACCACAAAATGCTTGTAGAAGGTTTTTCGCTAGACTCAACACCTCAAATCATACTTAAAGCATACACAACTAAATCAGTTTCCATGTACCTTTGTAGAGGCCTAATATATCTCTTGGGTTTGTCTCTAACAATTGAATATGATGATATCGCTGGTAGTGGCGGCAAAGCGGCATTATCTATAAGTTCTGAACTCGACTGAATTGTATTTTTTAGCATAGACCCCAAACCATACTCCAACTATACTATACCAAACCGAATATCCACCAAAGTACCAAGTCTCTTCTGATTGATCTTCAAAGATTCTACACATCCTTGCAAAACATACAACTGAGACCTTCGTTGTCTCTCTAACAGAACATGGACACCTTTACAAACCTTCAGAGCTCCATCTTCATTAGTAAACGTGTATCCTTTTGAATCAACAGTACTTAAGAAGATAAGATTTCTTTTCCAATTTGGAACATATCTTACCTCATCAATTGTTTTAGCCATCTCATCCAACATCTTAAGTCTGACTCTTCTAATACCAACTACCTTACATGGTGCGTTGTTTCCTATAATTACAACTTGTTTCAAAACTTCTTCATATGTTCAAAATAAATCTCGATTGGGACGCATATGAAGAGTGTAAGCTCTATCAAGAATTCAATGTTTGCCAAGTTTGGAGTTATCGTAAAAAAAAAACTAACCAAAAACTCTTCATCACTATAACAATTTTCTGCAATGTCGGTTTCACTCGAAGTTTTTTATTGCTTTTCCTTCTGATTTACAATCAATTTTCTCTATTTTGTAACTTATATCAATCATTCTTTATGTGCCCATTCTTCTTACAATAGTTACAAATTTTATTATTGAAGTTAGATTTCAAATTGCCTCTTTTATAATCACCATGAACAACAAGACATTTTGAAAGGCCAAGATTGACAAACCTAGAGAGGGGTGAATTGGTTATAAAAAATTTAGTTAAAAATTCAATTTTAATATAATAAGCAAGCAAATAGTAGAAGACAACTAAACACAAATAAGCAAGTAAGTGGAACAAAGTAATTTGTCAAAGTAAAAGGGATAGAGAGTACAAACGATATAGTTATGGAGGTTCGATCTAATGCAATGATCTATGTCCCTCGTTACCAAGCTTTCCGACATGAGTAAGGTCTTTTTCACTATATTGATTGACTTATAGTGAAATCCAACATTGTACAATGCTTCCAATGACTTACAAACAAGGAGCACCGATCCTTTTACAGCGTTAAGTTTTTCGGGACCTCAACACGATCCGCAATTCAAAATGAGTTTACAAGTGAAATCTTCACTTCTTAGTGAATAATGAATACAAGGTTAAGTATAAGAAGAGAAGTAAGCAAACACTTTAATGGATAGCAATGAATAAAGCTCAAGAGTTTGGTGTGTAGATCTTTGATGTATAAAACGATTTTCGAAAATTAATTTTGATCAAAGATTTTTCAAGAGTAAAATTATTTGATAATAAATGATATGAGAGATCAATGTTAGCTCAAGAAATATCAAATTGAATGTTCAAAAGTTGTTTCACAAATAGTATGTGAGTTTGTATTTATAGCAGTTGAAAAACGTCAAACTTTCTGTCAAATCGAACGACAATTCGGACGTCTAGTTTAGAACCGACCGATCCAAACTAGCCATTGAACAACTCTGTCAGAATGGTAAAAAAACTGACGGTTNAGTTGTTACCTATCTCCGATCATGGGCGTCTTACATTCTCTATCCAAGAACCATTTGCTCTTTGTTTTCTTAGGTACCTACTAGAATAATTTAAATTTTGATTTTTACCCATACAAACTTGAGTCCTTTGTAGTTAGTTTTTGGGGATTTTCTAATCCACTTATTTTTATTTTCAAAATATAACTTATTTTTAGCTAAACAATTAAACGCAATATGTTCACTTTTATTACAAAAAGTACAAGTGATATTTGAAGATTTAACAAACATGTTTTTGAGAGATTTTTGTTTCAAAAAGGGTTTGAATCTGATTCTTCATTTGTCAAAAATGGGGCTCGATCCAAGCCATGACTTAGTAGAATCAAGCAGCGAGCCGAGCCGACTCGGGCTTTTTCCTAGCCGAGTTACTGACTGCTTGAGCCGACGAGCTAAATTGGCGTTCCTATTCAGGGCACAATTCAACTAATCCACCAAAACCAATTGAATTTTGGAGATATCTGTAAGACAAAAATTGAACTCTTCAACAAGAACTTCAATTCTCCAACAAATAAAATTCTCCACATTTTTCACAAAATCCAACGAGGATAAATAAATCAAAGCACTATTTAGCAAAATTACTTCGGGTTCCCAAAATTTTCTCGAATTATCACTAGGAGCAACAAAATCACAAATAATTCAAATGTTACCAAATAGGGCAAAAGCACACCCTGTAACAGAATCAACACCACAAAATGCTTGTAGAAGGTTTTTCGCTAGACTCAACACCTCAAATCATACTTAAAGCATACACAACTAAATCAGTTTCCATGTACCTTTGTAGAGGCCTAATATATCTCTTGGGTTTGTCTCTAACAATTGAATATGATGATATCGCTGGTAGTGGCGGCAAAGCGGCATTATCTATAAGTTCTGAACTCGACTGAATTGTATTTTTTAGCATAGACCCCAAACCATACTCCAACTATACTATACCAAACCGAATATCCACCAAAGTACCAAGTCTCTTCTGATTGATCTTCAAAGATTCTACACATCCTTGCAAAACATACAACTGAGACCTTCGTTGTCTCTCTAACAGAACATGGACACCTTTACAAACCTTCAGAGCTCCATCTTCATTAGTAAACGTGTATCCTTTTGAATCAACAGTACTTAAGAAGATAAGATTTCTTTTCCAATTTGGAACATATCTTACCTCATCAATTGTTTTAGCCATCTCATCCAACATCTTAAGTCTGACTCTTCTAATACCAACTACCTTACATGGTGCGTTGTTTCCTATAATTACAACTTGTTTCAAAACTTCTTCATATGTTCAAAATAAATCTCGATTGGGACGCATATGAAGAGTGTAAGCTCTATCAAGAATTCAATGTTTGCCAAGTTTGGAGTTATCGTAAAAAAAAAACTAACCAAAAACTCTTCATCACTATAACAATTTTCTGCAATGTCGGTTTCACTCGAAGTTTTTTATTGCTTTTCCTTCTGATTTACAATCAATTTTCTCTATTTTGTAACTTATATCAATCATTCTTTATGTGCCCATTCTTCTTACAATAGTTACAAATTTTATTATTGAAGTTAGATTTCAAATTGCCTCTTTTATAATCACCATGAACAACAAGACATTTTGAAAGGCCAAGATTGACAAACCTAGAGAGGGGTGAATTGGTTATAAAAAATTTAGTTAAAAATTCAATTTTAATATAATAAGCAAGCAAATAGTAGAAGACAACTAAACACAAATAAGCAAGTAAGTGGAACAAAGTAATTTGTCAAAGTAAAAGGGATAGAGAGTACAAACGATATAGTTATGGAGGTTCGATCTAATGCAATGATCTATGTCCCTCGTTACCAAGCTTTCCGACATGAGTAAGGTCTTTTTCACTATATTGATTGACTTATAGTGAAATCCAACATTGTACAATGCTTCCAATGACTTACAAACAAGGAGCACCGATCCTTTTACAGCGTTAAGTTTTTCGGGACCTCAACACGATCCGCAATTCAAAATGAGTTTACAAGTGAAATCTTCACTTCTTAGTGAATAATGAATACAAGGTTAAGTATAAGAAGAGAAGTAAGCAAACACTTTAATGGATAGCAATGAATAAAGCTCAAGAGTTTGGTGTGTAGATCTTTGATGTATAAAACGATTTTCGAAAATTAATTTTCATCAAAGATTTTTCAAGAGTAAAATTATTTGATAATAAATGATATGAGAGATCAATGTTAGCTCAAGAAATATCAAATTGAATGTTCAAAAGTTGTTTCACAAATAGTATGTGAGTTTGTATTTATAGCAGTTGAAAAACGTCAAACTTTCTGTCAAATCGAACGACAATTCGGACGTCTAGTTTAGAACCGACCGATCCAAACTAGCCATTGAACAACTCTGTCAGAATGGTAAAAAAACTGACGGTTGCTGGCGAACCGGACGTCTGATTCCCTATCTGGACGTTCGGATGACCAGAGTTGGTCGGGGTCATTTTTCTTTTTGTTTTGTTTGCAATCAATGATGTTTTTACCTAATTTTTCAAAGTAAGTTTGTTTTGATAGTCTTAAAAAAATCGATTGGAAAGCCTTCCCTTTGAAAAATAATTTTGTGCAAATATTTTCGTCACGTAAATTTTGTCATGTACGAGAAAATCATTATTTGAGCTCGAAAAGTGCCATTGCCAAGAATTAAAGTATTTTACCTTTACAACCGAGTCAAGAGAAATCTAGTTACAAAGTCTTTGATCAATTTGGTGTGAGTGCTCGATTTGTTGCTTGATTTGAGATGATGCAAAGCTTGTCTCCTGAGTGCTCGGTCGATCTTTGTTTGAGCTTCCTTGATTGACACCTTCTCGTTCAATGGTTTTGACTCAATTTGCCAACATGTAATCAATTTAAAGAATAAAATAGAGATAAACATAAATAGTTTGTTCTAATCAAAACGTACGGTTTGACCATAGGTCAACATTTGAGCTTCCTTGATTGACACCTTCTCGTTCAATGGTTTTGACTCAATTTGCCAACATGTAATCAATTTAAGGATTAAATTAGAGATAAACATAAATAGTTTGCTGTAACCAAAACATTTGATTTGACCATAGGTCAATACCTTCTTCTTGAGCCTCAGATCCAACAAAATGCTTCATCTTCTCATTTGAAAATAAAGCATTATATAATTTTCAATGGTGAAAGTATCACAACTATATAATATCGTGTCTCTAAGTGGCCTATATACAGCGGACAATGAACACAATAAAATCAAACCTAAATCTTCTTTATCATATTTAACTTTCAAGGCTTCTAAATCAGCTACAATTCTTTAAAGACAACAAGATGATTTTCTAAGGACGTACCTTTTGTCATATGATGAGAATACAAATGCCGTTTCAGGTGTAATTTACTGGTTAGACTAATAGTCATGCATAAATATTCAAACTTCAACCATAATGCAATTGTGGTTTTCTCTTTCAAAATATCCTGAAGAAATTAATTCGAAAGATGAAGATGAATTTGTGAAAATGTCTTTCGATCCTTATGTTGTTTCTCTTCATAATTGTCATTACAAGAATAAAATCTCGAACAAATCAAATATTAAACTTTGATACCACTTGTTAGAAAATATGGACGAAATTATATGGCACAATATGAAGTAGTAATCACAACACAAGAAATTTGGTAGAGAAAATAATAATTCACTATACTATGGAGAAAGAATACAAAGATATTATGTTTACAATATTGTCTAACTTGTTCTAATTGTAAAGAATAGTCTACTATATATAGGGGACATGCTAAAACCCTAATACAAGTCCTAAAAATGGAAATAAAATAAAAAAATTGCATCAAAATGCGAAACAGATCAGGGCCAAACACAATGACGATTGAGCTCCAGTCTGGCATTGAGCGAGTGGTGCACCCATTGATTGAGCAGCGGGATGGTGGTAAGCCAGCGCTAGGTTCCCTGCTTCAAGCGCTCGAGCGGGAGCTAAGCTCGCAAAGAGTGAAAAACTTCGAAATTATTCATTTGTCCATATTTTTATCACTTCAAGGCCCACTTAAACTAATCCACCAATGCCCAACCAAATTTGGGTCAAACTTCAACATACACACTTCCTATCTAACTCGACTTATTCATTTTTTAACTATTTGAGCCTAAATTCCACAACGGTTTACAGTATGAGCCAAATATCAATATGACCAATAACATCTGTGCCTTCCAATGCCTGTGTGTACGATTATGTACACTGAGACTCAAGAGATCACTTTTATATCCATCGTTGCCCACCTAGACTCATGATGCTGCAGCGATAATTACAACAAATATAATTCAAGCCTCACCTATGTATACAGTGATCGTTGTGCCGATTGCAATCTCAAGACCACCACAAGACCTCCTGAAACTACAGCATACAGACGTTCGTACCATCAAACACCTTATCATTTATTGTCCTTAATGATTTATGAAGGCTCGAGAGGTATATCTATCTGAGGAACAATTATAGAAGCAACCCATTAAGGAGGTTGCCAAGTTTTTAAGACATTATAAGACAGACAATTTCTTAAAGGTTGGTATTTTAGTAAAATATCACTTTTTAATTTTATATATACAATGAGTAAAACTTTCACGTCCAGTATAATGCAAATTGTCTGGCTGAGTGGACTTCAAAACCAAATACCAGATCAATTTGACTGAACCAATCCCTATTCAATCCAATTGGAAGATAAACACACAAAAAACTGTGTGTAAGTGTTTTACACACTTTACTATCCAAAACTACTATGACATCAAATAGAATAGCTCCAAAGCACCATCTCAGCACCATCACTTTCCAAATCATCCCAGCCGAAACTGTGGTCGAAACAAGGAGTTGGTGACCGCAAAATTCCTTCCTTATTTTCCTCTGAATCCTCATTCGTATACAAATGATCACAATCGGATAATGTTTTTGTTGTGTCCAATGTTGTCAAACTTGAAACCCCCTCAGAATCCATCACATTTTCTTGCAATATTGTCCCGCCACCGTCCTCGGACGGCCTAAAAAGTTCTGCCGCCTCTAATGCCGCCTTCTGAATATCCTTAACATCTTTGGACACCGGCACCGGCAAGCACCAGACAGAATCGGCGAAATTCAGGCATGCCAACTGACCTCTGAATGCTAATGCAGCAACATCATGAGCACGTGCGGCCATTTCTGCAGTAGGATAAGTTCCTAGCCATATCCTTTTCTGATTGCTCGGTTCGCGTAACTCGCATACCCATTTGTTTGAATTCCTCTGCCTAATGCCTCGATAAACTGGGTGGCGCGTTTCCTTGAACTTCTTCCTCCCTGCACGTTTCTTGGGCCGATTCGACGCCAAAATAACCTCTTCGTCAGAATGTTCCCTTAAGGATTGAATCTCGGGCACGTCGAAAACGCCAAACGGATTTGGATCGGAACATGAACCTAATGAATCCATGAAAATTATGATCAAGAATCAGAGAACTATATAAAAATAATGAAGTTCGTTTTTTTTTGCTTACTAAAGTGTTTCTAAGTTTGGACTGGGTAAATGATACAGGCTGTTATATAAGAGCAAAGTAGGAAACACGTGCGTCATTGCCTATGAATTTGACACGGGAAAATGTAATGCCACGAAATGCCAGGTTGGCTGACAAGGGACCCACTTTTGGAGGATATTTGGGGACACACTATTTCAAAACGTGTTGTAATATGTGATATAGCAATGATTAGTAATAACATCTTAGTATTTAAGGCATTACAGAATAAAAGCTGATTTGACCTTTGACAAAAAGTGTCTGCAGGAAACAAAACTGTGGATTAGCACACGAACACGGAACTCACACACAAACTTAGTGTACTAACACTAATTAACATTTTCCTTTTCTTTCTCACAAATTGTTCACCTTACGTATTTTACTATTATATATTATTGGTACTATTTAAGAATATTTCGTAAGGCACGAAATGATGTATGACGGTAAAGTCTAATCTCAAATTTACAAGCTTAAGTATATATGTGCATATACGAAGCTAGACATAATGTTTTGCTATTTTTAAAATTATTTAAATTATTCTAAAACCATTAAAGAATATTTAGTTTACCTTTTAAAAAATTATAAAAAGTAGACAAAAATGTTAAAAAAAGACATGCACATTTTTTTGTGCTTAAGCTTGAGCTGTACTTTTCCACCCATTTTCTTCATGCGAGTTTTTTTTTTTTTTTTTT
>CAIGRB010105488.1:9487-20194 GCA_903798255.1 Fraxinus quadrangulata
TGTTCACTGTGGATTTTTCTGCTATTCCCCTTTATGCTTTTGCATTGAAGCATTTATCTTAGATATGTGCAACTTTCTTATGCGTTTGTGACACATTTGTTGGGTGTCAACGAGGATGTTTAGAAAGTAAAAGATGTAGCAGATAATGAAGAACACTCACCTCATATACCTTTGGTAGAGATCGATATGATTGCAACACGGTAGCAGCAGTGATTGTTGATTCCGAATGAGATGTCACATTCAGTTGTTGGATTCTCTAAATCTCCTATTCAAATTTTGCACTTAAGAAATTGTCGTAAGATCCAGAAAAGGACTCTTCAAAGATGTAAGAGAGGTAGACCACCTTCAGCTTTTCAGACGCAAAAAGCTAATGGATCTTTCGCTTCTGATTTCCTTAGATTTAGACATGATGGCATCTTGTCCACTTCTGTAGAACTACTCGTGTACTTGGGACTTTTTTCAGGAGGAGTTGCACAGCAAACATCAAAAAGCTTAAATCTACCCTGGGGTGTGACACAGGATATGAGTGCTAATAGCTGTTCTGCTAATATATTAATTAATGAAATGAACAAGTGTTACGGGGAAGAAGGAGCTGTTGTTACATTAGAACTAACTACTTCAAAGCAATGGTTTCTTGTAATTACAGGGGATGAGATTAGGTGATACAGCATCAAACCAGAAAGGGTAATGAGGTCTTCTAGTTGCAATATTTCAATCATTCCATAATATGGACTATGGACAATTGTTGGAAGCTTGAATTTCCTAATAAACAGAACTGTTCGATTTTCAAGCAACTTTACAAGGAATGCTTAGATCATAATATGCAGGACCCTGTGGATAGTGTCATTCCTGCTCCTTGAGTACATGAAGTATTAATACCTGTAGATAGCAACTGTTCATTATGTGAAACCGGATTTGTACATTACCGTGAAAGGACATGAGCTAGTCAGGGCTTTGTCGAAGAGGACTGCCAATTATGACATGGAATCTGAAGACGAGGTGTGGCTGAAAAAGTTAAGTAGCGAGTTCTATGCGGAAAAGGAGATGCATGAGCTTGGCACTCCTGGGAGTTTTGAGTTGATAATTGATGTACTTGAAAATGGTTTCATAGTAACCCAGATGATTATTCTTACGAGAAAGCAGCAGATAATTTTGGCATGGATCTGAAAAGAGGGGAAGTTGTAGAGGTTGTCCGTGTTCATTTGATTAAAAAACAGAGACGAAGATGTTCAGCACTAGCAAGGATTTTCCAGGTAAACAAGAAACTCTTCAGTGAAAATATTTTCTTTTGATCTTCAGCGTTCTTGAATACTTCTTATGCAGGAGTAGGATAAGACAACATAAATTGTCATATTGTTTGAATTCTTATTGTTATGTGACTAAATGAACTGACTTTTCCTCGTTGATTCACTTTCTAAGATGTGTCTGCTTAGAAGTGTCATTTACAAGCTGAGTTTAGACAATAGACTTGCATGGTCTTCTTCAATAGCAGATCTGGGCCTGCACTACAGCCCATGCGAGCCTCAGCCCAGGTCCAAGTGCAGCCCAATTTTTTTTTATATTAGCCCGTGTGCAAATTTATAAGCAGCCTGTGTTCCCATTAGCCCAAGCCCATAATAAAAAATTAAGGAGGAAATTACAGCCATCCCTGTTTTCTATTTTTACATTTCAAAAATCAAAATTTAAGTGTTTTTTTTAAAACTCAGGTATATACTACATCACACCCCACCCTATCATTTAATTCATCTCTTCCCCTATTTCCTAAATCCACACCCGATGCCTCTCAAAGGGTGTTCACCGCCGCCCATTTCTATCCCTGTTTCTTTGTTATCTTCCCTCCTTGCTCACTTCTTTGTGGTACAAATACAATTACAATTGTAGCCTTCTATCTCAACCTTGTCTCCTTGTACGACAGCTACCTTTATCAATGTCTCACCATACCTCTCTTCTCAAAATGTAAGCATTGACGGTGGTGACACCTCCATGCACTTTTGGTGTCCCAGTTGCATTACTAAACCTACCCATAGATGCTTCTCAAAATATTAGGGATTTAGAAGTACTTGAAACTAGTTATGACAGCTTCGTAGCTTACTCTGTTGTTGTTGCTTCTTCTCTCTCTATCGCATCGTCATTGCCAATCGGCTGAACATGACGACAGTTTATTGTAGTAAGGTGTTTTCTTGAGGTGAAGGTGGTGGTGATAACGGTGTGTTGAATGTGGTGGTGGTGAGTTGGAGGTGGAGGAGGTGGTGGTGATTGTTGTGGATTGTGAATTTGAGGTGAAAGCGGTGATTTGGGTAGCGCTGATTTGGGTGAGGGTAGGGTGAGATACAGAGTGAATGTGACAAATTAATTGGCCCTTCCCAATGACCCTACTTGTGTCAACCAGACAAGAAGATGTGATTCTGTCTCTTCCTTTCCTATTATCACTGACATTAAAGTTGCCATCCTCCGAAGCTGGTCATACTGTAAATGATGCCATAGCCTAGTTTCATAGCCAAGGGACGAAGAGACTCTGTTTGTAAAGGCAGTGACTCAATTCGAAACTAGGATTTCCCTTTAGCGACCTACGATAAAATGTGTGATTTGCTACTAAACATGTAATTGTGACCCACAAATTGTGTATGTGGGACTGTGATCTAGTTTGATTTGCGATTAGTATTTAACCGTGACCATAACTTATATGTTTATTTGGATTGTGACCCGTTTCATCATATATAGGTCACACAATTTTATCACAAGTCACAAAGCATGATCACCTAATTTTTGAAAGATTTCATCAAGTTTGTTAAATTTGAACGTGTATTTTGAAAGCATGGTATTTATGTATTTTTTCCCAAATGGAATATTATATTAAAACCTATACGGTCCAATTCCATTCCCATACCCAAACTCAAATTGAAATCCCCATCTCTCTCTTTGTTTGTATCCAAAAGCTCGACTTCCCTGAAAAATTCAAGAATTTCCAAATTCAAAACCTCGTGGGTTCCTTCGATGTCAAGTTCGCAATCAAAAAGTTATCTCCATCTTTAATGCCCGTTGATGTCCATCTCTTTCCATCTCTACACAATGCTTCCTCCAATCGTGTACCTCGCGTTCTTTTCAAAAATTAAGGTTTCTTATTCTTCAATTTTATTTTGTATGTCCCTCTCCATTAATCAGCCTTCTTTTTGTGTATGTAGTAGATTTATGTGAGACATGAGTAAATGTTATCGATATGTGTCAAGTTATTTAATTATTTATTTATATAGAGATGGGTTTTGGTTTACATTCAGCATTCTGAGAAATTATTGCATTATTTTATTTGCCTTTTATGTATGTGGATGTCTGTGTATGGAAAAGTGTAGTAAAAATTGGCCTTTTTCGTTTATACGTTTGCTTATGGACCATGGTTTTACTTTCTGCAAATTGATATGTTTTGATAAGGGTTTTAAACTTTTGTTTTTGCATGTGATTAAATAAGTATTACAATAACATTTTTAATAGGATTCTTTTATATTTCCTTAACGATCTAATAAAAACATAAGATTTAACGACTCATTGTCATTGTTACAATTGCCTTTATGGTGAAGGCAATCAATAAGATTATAACATTTGAATAGCGCTTCTATTTACCAATATAGTCTCTGTCTCCCCAGCGTTAGCAGTGCGTTATTGGACTAATTTTCAGCCCCTGCATCTTAAATTCGTGGATCCGCCCTTGGTCTTCTCATTCTTAATTCTTTTGCTCATGTTAAACTTTAATGTTTGATGGTTTTCTTCTAGTTAGGTTTTGTTTTGTATTTGTCCTTTCGTTTTTTCACTCTCGAACTCTGATGTATTTAAAGAGGAAAAAGAATAAAATACATTGTTCTCTTATCTGTCCTGGTGTATATTTTAAGGCCTCGATAAGTGGCATTATTCTTCCTTTGCCAGTGAGTGGATTTATAATTTGAAATTACAATCAAGTCTTCCATTGACAGCTTTACTAACCCAGAAGAACTCAGGTGATCCCAAAGTCTGTTTTTCAGATGAAAAGATCATTCTTACGACAAGGAAGTCAGGCTGAGAGAGGCAAACAGAAAACTTTCTTGCAAGGTGCTTTTCCTCAGTAAACTGCCGTTACTGTAGTTGCGGTTAGATGGGTACCTCTAATTTGATTGGTTATGTTTACAGAAATTTACTGAATGAATTTAAATCTATCTTGTGTACGTGCTTGTTTAATATGACTATATATTGAGACCAACTTACAGGTCGACTGAACTTCACTTAAATCAAAGAAAATTAACTTAGGCCCCAGCCTACTAGTATCTAATGGCGCACACTTATGCAGAGTAATATTTGTAATGGTATTAGTGGCACCATTATTTTGAAGCATCCTTTTAAAATTTTGGCATATAAGGTAATTTCTGCGATATGCACCCATGATCTTGGCAATGCCATGAAAAAGAAATAAATTTGTTTGGTGAGAAGTTATTGTTACTTAAACGCCCTTGACTTGGAGAAGTTGTCAAGCTGTACACACTGGATAATTAGGGTGATATCTTCTCTTGCTTAAATGAATTGGCTGACAAATATTCATAGACATCTGCTGACAGGCCACCAAAATTTTGATATTTTAGAATCCCAGAAATCTGCGTGTCCTTTGTGTTGTAACATTGTTAACGATAATGAATATGGATTTTTGCAGCAATGTCAGTTGAACAAGATGCATCGGGACAACAGATTAAATTCCTTGAAGTGCAAGAAGCTAAAGCTGCAGCTGAAAGATCAGAAGAGTTGGCTGTTCTAAAGCATCAAAGAGCGCAATGCCGACTTGGCTACTTACAAAGCAGTGGCGGCTGTACGTATAGCTGAAGCAAAATTTAGCATGGGCACAATCTAATCCTTGCTTCTTGACTGAATGATCATCTACATTGCAATTCAGATTTCCCATTCGAGTTGGGGCGGGGACGGGAACGGGAACATAGTTATTGCCCTGAATATTCCGAAGGTGTCCTGAATAATTTTATTTTATGCTCATGTTTATGTTAAAAAAATAATTAAACGATAAATGGTTAATTCCCATTCCTGGGCCACAATGCCTTGGCTTGCAAAAAGTCCCCATTGGGGCGGGGTTGGGGGAGGGATGCTTTTGTTACATCTCATTGACATTTCCTATTTTGTCTATGCATGTTTGTCTATTATTTAGAACTCAATATTTATGAGTTATACCATAATTTCTCTTAATTATATATGTTGGGATCACGTAGGCCTTAAATATACCATGTAATTACAGGAATAAAAAGAACACGAGGTTTTTCGCCTGAATGCTCGGATGTTCACCCAAATTAGGGCCACCCGTTGAGCATACCTCGAAGTGGTTATCGCTCTAATCTTCTAGAAACTAGCAATAATCAATACAAGTATTACAATACAGAAATCCACAAAAAGATTAAACCTTTAGACCCTAAGTTTTCTCTCAAGTAACCGTCGAATGATTAAGCTAAGTAATCAAAGGTTACGTTCAATAGAGAAGTCAGATTTACCAAAACACCACCTTAAATAATATTAGATCTCATCAAGAATAGAAAATTACCCGATGAAAATCAAGGGTTTTCAGAGAGAATACAGAGAGAGCAAAATGAAAGAAAACACTAGGAATAATCTCGAAGCACACCATTAAAATGAAAAGTCAAACTAATAATACAAACAGTCAGAAGTATCCAACGGATACAGCCATCACACTTGGCATCATCTCAACCTTATACACAAAGAAATGGACTACCGTGTTGCATTCAGAATTGGGCTGGACACAACAGAATATTGGGTTGCATCATAGGGCTTAAAATAGTTATCAGTTTGGACTACATCATTTGGGCCCAAAATTGTTAAGCAATCACAGTTTAACAATCTCCACATTGCTTGACATTTTAGGTTTCATAGTACATTGAAGGTTAACTCCTCCTTCAGTTTCATTTGCTCTATGTACCTGTCAAAAACTTTAGTTAGAAATAACATTTAGAAGATTTAAACAATCCCTAAACTTATACAAATGAAGTATTTTTTCCCATGTCTGCTGGATTACATTTAGTTGAAATCTTTTCAATTTTAATGATCTCATTTCCTAAGATATTTTTTATAAAATGAAATTTAACATCTATATATTTAGTTCTATCATGAAAAATATGATTTCTACTAAGATGTATAGCAAATTGAATGTCTAAAAATATAACAGCATCATTACCAGAAAAGCTAATTTTGTTCAACAAGTTTTCAGCTAAATACCTTCATTTACATCATCAGTAGCTGCAATATATTCAGCCTTTATTGAAGACAGAGCTACAATCTTTTGCAGATGTGATTTCCAACTTATACATGTATCATTTAAAGAAAAAACATATGTAGAGGTTGATTTTCTTTTATTACAATTACCAGCAAAGTCTAATCAACAAAGCCTTTCAGTCTAATTCCAGTTTTACTCTTACTGAATACAAGTCCTAAGTTAGAAGTTCCTTTTAAGTATCTTAACAACCATTTCATGGCTTCCCAATGATATTCACCAGGATTACTCATATATCTACTTAAAACTTATAGTAAAGGCAAGATCAAGTCTGGTATATGTCATTATATACATAACAGAGCCAATAGCATTTGCATAAGGGACATTCTCCATCCTATTCTTCTCTATTTTAGTTTTAGGACATTGTTATACTGAAAATTTAAAGTGAATGCCAAGAGGTAAAGTGACATCTTTAAAATTTTCCATAAAAAATCTACATAGAATTTTTGCAATATAAGATCGTTGAGTAAGATACAGATTATGATCACTTCTCTTCCTTCTAATTTCCATTCCTAGAATCCTTTTAGCTATTCCTAGGTTTTTCATTTCAAATTCATGTTTTAATTTTTGCTTAATGATATTAATTTCAGTCATATCACACCCAGCAAGTAACATATCATTAACATATAGTAAAAGATAATAAGGATCAGGGCCTACATTACCCTTATAGTAAAAATACGGATCATATTCAATTATATTTAAATCAAGTCGTTTTATAAAGGTATCAAACCTGATATAAATATGGATCATATTCACTTATATTGAAATCAATTCCTTTTATAAAGGTATCAAACCTGATATAACATTTGCGTAGGGTTTTGTTTCAAACCATAAAGTGATTTTTTTGTAAAAGGCACACGTAGTTTTCTTTTCCTTTTAGTTCAAAACCTTTTGATTGAGTCATATAAATTCTCATCCAAATTTTCATGTAAAAAGACAGTTTTAACATCTAACTGTTCTAATTCAAAATCAAATTATGAAACAAGATAAAATAAAACTCTTATAGAGGTGTATTGACTACAAGAGAAAAAATTTCACTGTAGTCAATTCTCTCTCTTTGGTTAAAGACCTTAGCAACTAATCTGGTCTTGAATCTTACATTTTCACCTTTTGAATTACATTCTTTTATCTTATAGATCCATTTGGAATCAATAACCCTTTCCCCTTTACGTTTATTCACTAAGACCCAATTCTTATTTTTGCTTAATGAAAGCATTTCATCTTTCATAGCATCAAGCCAAAGACTTGCATGCTTACCATTAATGGCTTCTTCATATGAATTAGGCTCATTATCCAAAAAATTCTAAACATTCAAAGCTGTAATAAAATCAAAATCATTATATCTTGTTGGAGGTCTTATTTCTCTTCTCACTCTATCCCTTGTAAGATGATAATCTCTTAAAGAGTTTTCATGTTGATCAAGTTCAGTTTCAGCAACAGGTTCTAGTTCAATTTCAGGTTCCGGTTAATTATTTAGTTCCTGACCAAGCTCCACCTCAAATTGATTAACATTTCCAGACTTTAAATCTGTCTGAAAAGTTTAGATTCAACTACAGTTTTGTTTTGATCAATTTCACTTGTTGCTATTCCTTTTTCTTTAATGCAAGGCATATCTAACTCATTAAAGATAACATTCCTGCTTATTATAACCTTATAACCTCCTTGTTCTTTCAACCAAACTCTATAGCCTGTAAGACCTTCACCATAACCTAAGAAAATACCCTTAATAAAATCTGGGCTCAAGTTTCCCTTCATTTTGATGAACATGGCAGCACACCCAAATATTTTCAGTTTAGAATAATCAACAGAATAACCATTCCAAACATGGTCAGGTGTATCATATTTTAAGGTTTTAGTGAGACTTATTTATAAGAAAAGAGGCAGTTTTAACAAGTTATCTCCAAAATAATTTTGGAAGGCCTGAGCTTATCAGCATGCACCTAACCTTTTCTGACAAGATCCTATTCATCCTTTCTACGAGCCCATTCTGTTGAGGAGTATAAGTTACAGTTCTATGTCTAAGTATCCCATTACTTTTACAGAAGCTATCAAACTCTTCATTGCAAAATTTAAGGCCATTATTAGTTCTAAATGTTTTAACACTTTTATTAACTTGATTTTCAATAAGAGTTTTCCATTCTGCAAAGTTTTTGAAGGTATCAGATTTGTTTTTCAAAAGAATGATCCAACTTTTCTTTGAAAAATCATCAATAATATGCAAGAAGTATTTAAAACCAGAATAAGTGCACACAGTAGTTGGCCCCCATATATATCAACATGCAAACAATCAAGAATGGATTTAGATTTATGAATGCCAGTAGCAAAAGACAATTTCTTTTGCTTCCCATAAATGCAATTTTCACAAAATGACATTCTTTCAATCCTTTCATCACCCAAAAAACCTTGTTTCTTAAGAATGTGTAAATTTGTATCACTAATATGACCAAGTCTTTTGTACCAAAGTTCATATTTATCAGACTGGGAGACTGAGACTGTTGCAGCAAGATTTTTGTTCAGTAAAGGTAAAGCTTTTAAAGTATAAATCCCATTTAATTTTTCAACATAAGTAACTTTTGCAAAATCTTTAAAGTGTTAAAATACCTTTTTTGATAGCGGTATTAAAACCTTTATCATCAAGTGTACCTAAAGAGATTAAATTCATCTTTAAATCAGGAATGTATCTTGCCTTATTCAAAGCCAGAACATTCCAATTTTCTCGTTTTAAAACAGTTTTACCAATTCCTTTTATTTTGCAATAGTAGTCATTTCCCAACATTACACGCTCTCCATTTATTTCAAGAAAATCAATGAAGTATTCTTTATAAGGTATCATGTGAAAAGTACACCCAAAATAAAAAATACATTAAGTTTTAGTTGATAATTGACAAGTCATGTAAACCTCTCCATCAGAGGCTCCAGCTTCTTCATAAGCTATAGCAGCTCCTCCTTCAACTTTGTTAGCATTTTTCAATTCATCAATACTTTTGTTACAATCTTTTATAAAATGACCCATTTTTCCATTAAAATAAAATTTCTTTCCTTTAGCCTTATTATTATTCTTATTAAATTTAGATTCGCCCATTTTAAAATTTTCAGAATATTCTTTAGGTTTTCCAAAACTTTTGTTAAAATGATTGTTGTTGTTTTTTTTGGAAAGAATTATTTTCTTTCACATTGTAGCCAACTTCACTTGAAAATGCTTTTAAATCACTTTTAAATTCAAGTTCCTCATTCTTTAAGGAAGAAACAACAACATCAACAGTAACAGAAGTTCTACCATATTCAAGGGCATTTTTCAAATCTTTATATCTTTCAGGTAAGGATGATAATAAGGTTACAGATTTTTGATCATTAGATAGTGTTTCACAACTATTGGTGAGATCTTGAGAAAGTTTATTAAATCTGTCTAGATTAATTTCGAGATCACAGTTGGGGTCAAATTTAAAACTAAAGAATTGTTTCCACAGATAATATTTATTGGAACGTGTCTTAGTTTTGTAAAGTGATTCAAACTTTGTCCATATTTCTGCTGTAGTCTTAGTCTCTCCTACTTCTCTAATGACACTATCAGATAAATACAGAAAAATAGTGACCCATGCAGTTTCTTCTTGTTCGTAGTTTTATTTTTCTTCCCGGGGCATGGGGGTATGGGTAGCCCTCTCATGCCAAGGCCCCTAAACAACTCTTAGTTGTAGAGGGCACGTTCTATCCACATTTAGGAATGTCATTTTGACATCCATTTAATGAACATATACATGGATGATAATGTGAATAATATCCAAATTGATGTTATTCTAGCTATCGGTGCATATATATCAAATAATCAATTCTTTCCTTTTATCGATAGTTTTTAGCTACTAATCTAGCGTTAAAGAAATTAAGAATACTATTTACATAGTAATTTCGATTAGTAAATCGACAAGTTCNGAGAGGTCCCTTTGGGACAGTCTCTTCGTTGAAGCGCCGAAGTTGAAATGCCCACGTCGTGGGCAAGGATAAGGCCTTACATGTATGAAATGCTGAAGCATAGGCAAGGTTGAGGCCTTGCACATATGACCCCTTCTCCAGGGGTCCTTCATTTTATAGCCTCTTCTTCAGAGGCCTCCCCTTTTTAGGGGGTCTACATAGGCAAGGATGAGGCCTCGTACGTATGAAGTACTGTAGGTTGGGGCACTTTGTTGAAGAAGTACTGACAGATGGGGCACTTTAGTGACGAATGATGAGGCACTTTAACTCGAAGTGATGAAGAATGAGGTATTTTGACCCCGAAATGCTGATGGATGAGGCACTTGCACTTTCACCTGAATTGACGAAGGATGAGGCACTTTAACCCGAAGTGATGAAGAATGAGGCATTTTGACCCGAAGTGCTGACGGATGAGGCACTTTCACCTAAAGTGCTGAAGG
>CAIGRB010105494.1:6853-17625 GCA_903798255.1 Fraxinus quadrangulata
ATACTTAATATGAATCAAGGTGGAGATTTGTCGGGTTTTGATACCCAATAAATTCTGGTGGATAAAGTAAAATCGATGTTGGATAAGTTAAATATCGACACCACAAATATTTAGACCGATCCTATAACCTACTTAGGTCATTTGAAGTAACCTAATTGTGTTAGTGTTACTCATTGGACCTTACTATTCTCTAACCTAAAAGCCCACACCTATGCTATATATATATTGTTCCATCACTGTTGCAATTTAGTGTGAATGTTTAGGGCAGCCGTGAGTTGAGAGAAAGGAAGCGTCCTTTGGCTTTGTGCTTGTTGATATTGGCTTTGTGCTTGACTCTACTTTGTCTTGCCTTTCTTCTCTAGACTTGGTGGCTGTCATTTGAGGTTACCATATTCTTCACTCTTAGTCCTTTGTGGGCACCTTGGAGCAACTGGGATTGGGGCTACCAGTTTAGGATTGGGTTTGTCATTTGTGGTGTCGATTGGTTGTGACTGAGCTCGGAAATCAAAAGTTTTGGAGCACCTAAATCTAACATTTGGTATCAGAGCAGTTTTGGGTGGTGTTGGTGGTGAATTTCCCGCCAGAAATCGACCAGAAAATCTGCAAAAACTGGCAGAAAAAACTGCCCATAAATTTTTCCCCAAAACCGGACCTGCAACCTTGATTTCCGGCCAATCCAGTAGGCTTTTGGTGAAATGGGAGACTGGAATTGGGACGTACAGGTGGAGAACGTGTTGGGTGGTCGGCGTGTAAAGCCCACGCGCAGAGGCTGTGGCGGCTCATGGGGTCTCCTCCGACGAAATTTTCTTCAGGCAGTTTTATCCTAACATTTTTCTTAACATGTTCGTGGTGTTAGTTTTTTGTTTCAGGTAATACGGTGGAATCTTGATGATTTTGCCCCTATGCATTCGGGACTCAATTTTCATTCGGTTGGTTGCCGCAGTTATTTGAGACTTTAGGGCGAATAGTGGTGGCCCTAAAGTGATAAGTTCACTTCTCTCGTAATTTACGGACTCATATAGGTTCGCTCTGGTAAATTGACTTATCCCGTTTAAATTTCAGTATTAGCACGTCATCGTGTGGGGTGACATTAGGATTGGGGTTACCGTGAAGGGATAATCATTGCTTGTGCTAGAAATTTAGGAATTATTTGCTCTATTTTGAAGTGTTGAATTTTGATTGAAAGTTGATAATTGTTTTTGTACTTTAAATGTTGTTTAGTCTCTGTGTGAGATTGCATTGCGTGAAAATTTGAATTTTGTTGACATACTTTCGTGTTGCATTGGTTATTTCATTAGAACATTTAGACTTGACCTATTTGAACATTTCCTTGATCTAAGATCTCGTGTCTCACAAAATTTTGGGAATTTAGAACGGTGTACATTGTTGACTTATGATTTCTTTATGTGACCTATTTGTGCATTTTTTGATTGTTCTATTTTCAAAATGTCTTCATATTTCGAAATTGGAATTTTCAATAGGAAATGAGACTTTTCAATTTGGCAACAAAAGATGAAGGAAATTTTGATTCAACAAAAAGTTTTAAATGTCATAGATGCCAAATTTCCTGAAAATTTGACAGAAGTACAAAAAGAAGAATATGATGAACTTGCATACACTTCAATTATTTTACACCTATCCGACACCATTTTGAGAAAAGTTGGAAAACTTGATTCTACCAAAGAACTTTGAAAAAAGTTGGAAGATTTATATTTGCTTAAGTTTACTCCAAATAAGTTGTACTTGCTTGAAAGATTTTTTAAATTTAAAATGGATCCTTCAAAAGATTTTGATGACAATTTGGATGTTTTTTAACAACTTATTTCAAGACATCGTTAATTGTGATGAGAAGGTATCTGAAATTTATATGGCCATCATTTTGCTGAATTCTATGCCTGATTCATATAGAGAGATTAAAAATGCAATAAAGTATGGTAGTAACACTTTAACACCTGAAATTGTCATAGATTCCCTTAGGAGTAAGAAAATGAAGATTAAAGCTGAAAAAGAGACTAAGAGAAATGGGGAGTTGCATATGATGAGGAGTGGAATGAAGTTTAATCATTTGAGTTTGGGTAGAGCTCAAGACAATGGTTATTCGAGTAGTGACTCGTGTGATGAGGGTGGTAGGAAGAAGGGCAATGGATAAGATAAGTCTAGTGATAGTCGGTGTTACAATTGTAATAAGACTGGACACTTTATTAGGGATTGTCCAAAAAAAGGATAAATGGAATGATAAGATGAGAGACGAGACGAATTTGACTTTAGGATCGAATAATGACCCTTGTGAGCCTTATTGAATGTAACCCTGGTTACTGCATATGCATCTGTGTGTAATCATTTCTGCATGTGTGTGATTGCTCAATTCGGTTACATGATTATATGCTACATTTCAATGTATTTGATATGTGCATTGGCATGAATTCGAGTAATCTTATTATTTGGTGTAATTGTTTGCATGCATAGTAGGTTGAGATCTATTGCGTATTCCGTTTTGCTCTGTGAGTGGTGTAAGAGAATGTGGTATGAGAAGTTAGAGGGGCATTTTTCCTTCATCTTTGTGAGCCTATGTGGTTTGTGAGATTATGTGAGGCTGCATGTGAGGGTTATCTTTGTTCTCTGTGCGAGCATCTTTTGTGACTACCACCATCTCCATTCCCTTTGTGGGATTAATCCTTTGTGGATTTGTTTTGAGCGTTGGTGATGGAGTAACCTTGTGGTGCGTGAGTCAATTTGAATTAAGCCCTAACCTTTGTGGTCGTTATAAGGTGTTGATTTGCCATAGTGGTTTGGGATGCATTAGCAGTGTGTTGTATATTTTTTGGTAAGATGGAGTATAGATGTTTAGGGGTACATTAATGGTTTTTACCGGGGATGTGGAGTGTGACATTTGAATCACGAATGGAGAGGTGATTAAATGTTGGAATCATTTATCTGTAAGAGACCCTAATCAGGTGGAGTGTGAGAGATGTATTCTATCACTTATGTTAGGTGGATACCCATTATCCACTTAGGTTGGAGAAATGATATGGTGATAGAGGATTATCCTGAGAACTTAGGATCTATAAATACTTACCAGTTACACATGAGTTGAGTGATTGGTCTAATGAGTATAGTGGGCGATGAGGTGAGATGTGTATTCTCGAGGAGTGAATAATACGGAATGGGATATGATAAGTGTGGTGAGATCTTTTCGTGGGGTCATTTATGCAGTTGTTGCATATGTGTTGACTATGTGCTTTGATTGACTAGATGTTAATCTGTTGTTCTGTGTGAACGTGCTTTGAAAAGATCTATGGATTATCCTATATGATATCTCCGTCGCATGTTTATTTGTTCTTGATTAGTTGCTGTGATTATCTGCTTTTGTTTGGGTGTTCTTGATCTTAGCCCCAGTGAGTATATGGAGCATGTATAGTATGTGTTTCAGGTTTGAAACACGAGGTAAGATCTATGATACCAATTTTATTGGTTACCTTGATTGTGCAAGTATAAACTGTGTGTTCTGATTGCTTGCAGATTTATTGGAAATCAAAGTGGAGATTTGTTAGGTTTTGATACCCAATAAATTCGAGCGATAATGTAAAATCGATGTTGGATAAGTTAAATATCGACACCCCAAATATTCAGACCGATTCTATAACCTACTTGAGCAATTTGAAGTAATATAATTGTATTAGTGTTACTCATGGCCCGACCCATTACCTTGAACAGCTTTAGGGTTGATAGCCCATTCATTGTTACTTATGTTAGCACAAGAATAACTAACTAAGAGAGGGGTGTATTATTTAGAATCTTTTTCGATTCTTAGTCTCAAAATAATTCAATACACAAGATATAATTTCAAAGTATAATACTTGAATTAAATATGCAAGTTTGATAACTTAATTCAAGTATGGATATAGCACAATATAAATGGAGATGTAAAATAAAGTGCAATAATGTAAAGATAACAAACCAATTTAATGGGGTGCGATACACAATGTGTTCAACGTCCCCGTTATCAAGCTCTCTGTCACGAGTAATGCCAAGTTCACTATAATGGTAACTTACGAACAAGGAGTATCGATTCTTAAGTGACTTACAACAAGGAACATTTATCCTTATGTGACTTACAACAATGAGCACCTATCCTTAAGTGACTTATAACAAGGAGAACTTATCCCTGTGTGACTTACAATAAGAAGCACCTATCCTGAGTGACTTACAACAAAGAGCACTTATTCGTAGGTGACGCACAACAAGGAACACCTATCCTTAAAAATAATTCGAATTTTCACAAGGCTCTCGAAACCACCAAAATGTATAATTTTACAATTGAAAGGACTCTCTTAACAAATGATATAATCAAATTAAGTATTTAGAAAGTTATGATAGCATTTCAATAGATAGTAAACGATAAAGGTCAAGTGTTTATATTGTAAACTTTGATGAATGATGGATAATGAAATAGTTTATATCTTTGTATCAAAGTTTTCAACCTATGATCTCTTTTAACAAATAATATAAGTTAAGTATGAAGAGAAATTTACACTTCAATATAAATGTTGGCAAAGAAAAATTCGATCAAGAATAAAGAATAGATGAGATTGAGAAAGTTTCTTTGTAAAAGAAATTCTTGATGAAATATATGAAAATTAGTTTGTTCAATCAAGAAATTCTTTGTAATAAATGAAATAGAATTTAAAATCAAGTAAACTAAATGATTTTTAATAAATATACTCTCTTAATTGCTCTTGTAGAAACTTGGGATTTAATGCAAAGTAGATGGATATTTATAGAGTAAAGGAGGAGGCTGTAGGAACTTTCGGTTCACCGAAAGTGTCAATATAACCGTTGAAAAATCAAACCGTTTGAATTTCGGTTGACCAATTCTGTATTTTCGATCGATCGAAATTTGAATTTTCGATTGACTGAAAGTTGACTTTTAAAAAAAAATCTATTTCATATTATAAATGAAAATCATTTTTATGCAAGTGATGGATTATGAAAATAATTTGAGCTTTATGCACTTGATAAAAATCGATGAATTAATATCTTTACATAAAATGTATAATACCTAATTATCTTCACTTGTCATTCTTTATACTCGTATCTTGATTTGCATCTTTTGCGAGTCTTTAAGTTCTAATTCAATCGTCGCATGCAAATCGTTATCGTCTCGAATGATTTGACTTGAATGCTTAACATTCACTTTGTTCTTCATTTCAAGTTCGATTTATAATCTTGATAACTTTGAAAACTTAATCACTCAAATTCAAATGTTAGTAAATAAAATGACTTGTTTGTTATAATCAAAACATTAAGGTTATAATTAACCATAGGTCAACAACTTATTGGGCCTTACTATTCCCTTACCTAAAAGCCCACACCGATACTATATATACGTTGCTCCATCACTGTTGCAATTTAGTGTGAATGCTTAGGGCAGCCATGAGTTAAGAGAAACGAAGTGTCCCTTGGCTTTGTGCTTGTTGATCTTGGCTTTGTGCTTGATTCTACTTTGTCTTCACTTTATTCTCTAGCCTTGGTAGTTGTCATTTGAGCCTACCATATTCTTCACGCTCAGCCCTTTGTGGGCACCTTGGAGCAACCGGGATTGGGGGTACCAGTTTAGGATTGGGTTTGTTATTTGTGGTGTCGATTGATTGTGATTGAGCCCGAAAATCAAAAGTCTTGGAGCACCTAAATCTAACATCCATCATTTGCCTCTTGTTCAGAACTATAAAGTACTTAAAGTTTGACAAGTAGACTTAACCTTCGTCAAAGATGATAGATTCCAAAGCAAAAATCTTCGTAACATTTATCACCCAGAGTTTCATTCCAAATCTAGTGTTCGATAGAGAAGATAGTGGTTGAGGCACACGATGTTGGATATGGAACATGATAATCTATGTTGGTCAATTAAAATTGTCGTGCCATTTGTGTAATAATAAATCTACAAATATTTAGAAAATAAAGATAATATAATTTTTGTTTTAATTTTATCTTTATATGTTTAGTCACCTGACATCAACTTGTTAATTAAACTCAACGACATTTTTTGTTATTTCATTTTAATGTTATATTTAACTTGTATGATAAGGTGAATGTTTATGTTTCGCGTGGAAATCAACAACCTCTCAAGACAAAGTCCCAACGATGGGTGCTTTATTTATGAAGATCACAATTTGCAAGAAGCGAAATGCATCTAAGGGACACAAGCACACTAAATTTGCAAAGTAATTGAAAGTAATAAAAAGAAAGAAAATAAAATTACATAATTCTCAGTTTCAGAATCATTTGATCGGATTCTTTCTTCCATGTTCATGTTCATGTTCTCTTTTTTCTTTTATACTTTTTAAACAGTTTTTCTTATAGAATCGTTTGAAAATCGCTTATCGCCATGTAGCTACCCACTTTCTCCATAATGGATGACTTGTCAAAAGAAACTACCATTTTTAATCGCTGCCATTACTTCTATCATTTAACTGCTTGCAACCGAGATTCTTGGATTGTGGAATAAAGTGTTTATAGCCGTTGCTTTAAATAACATGACACTATCCTCTTCCAGATTCTGGACGTCTCGCAGGCTCAAGCGATGATGGGATTCCACTATTTGGGCGTCTCCCACGCTTGAGCGATGATAGGCCTCCGCTACTTGAGTTTTTACATGGTCTCGTTTGGGCCTATCCTTTGAATCTCCTATCCGGGCTTCATTCTTTGGACCATTTAATTGGACCTCATTTTTGTATGTCAACAATTACCCCCCAACATGGCAAAATTAATATCAATTATTAATCTTATGCCATATTCATCATTTATATTTTTCTGCTATGCTTGAAATCTAAAAAGGGCGGCGAATCCTGATCATTATTTTGTTTGGCCGTGACCTTTTACATCCCAAAAAGTGCAAAATCATACAACTCCTATAAACCAAAGAACACGGCATTTCATCGCGCCATTATACCCACGTTTTGTATCACCGCGCCTCTTTTACCTATAAAAAGCACTGTTCATCTTCTTGTTTCTCTACTCTCAAAACCTTCAAAAAGATTATAATTTATAATAAATGACGACTTCAAAGAACTCCTCAAACAACTCCCTTAGTTTCAAAGTTTTCCAAAATCTTCTTACCAGACTGTATATAAATCCAGCTTCTCTTTCACCAACCAATCCTGATCTCTATAAGTTCTATTTGGGTCCATTATTTAATGACGCTGATACTGTTGGGCAAGCAGCGGTGGGTTAATTGTTCCTTTGTACTCAAGATCTTCATTTTCTGAACCCTTTTCCGCTAAAGCCAATTCGTGAAAGAAGTATTCGGACTTGGCCTAATGCTTGGATTTTTGATTTATTAGAAATCGCTCTTCGTCCCCCAATCCATGATTCCGTGCTTTTCCTTGTTGCATTGAGTTTTTGGTCTTCTGAATATAATACCTTTATTTTTGCACTTGGCCCAATGTCTATTACTCCGAGGGATGTTAGAGCCTTAGTTAATCTTCCGTCTCTAGGCGACACCATTTCTCCCGCCATTTTGGTTTCTGCTGCTGCCCAAAAATTTGATAAGAGATATAGTGATTTTTATTCGGGCATGCAAGAACTTTATAACAATTCTAGTGCCGAACCTACCCACGCTGAACGTGTTACCTTCCTTCAAAATTGGCTTTGTAAATATATTCTTTGTGTACCCAGCCTTAAACCTTCTATGGCTTATTTTCCCATAGCGCATGAATTAGCACATGGTAGGTCTCTGAATCTTTGTTCGTTATTCTTAGCTGCCTTTTATAGGGGCATGATTTCTCTTCAATTCAGGAATGGTGCATACCCTACTAGCAGTAGGCTTATTTGGCTCGCTCAATTGTGGTTGAGAGTATATTTTCCACAACTTGGTACTTCATCAACTCCTCCTAGTTCGGCCTGCTGTTACGGGCTAGTTACCAATCAATTAAGCCTCGTTACTATGTCCAATAGGGACATTTTTGCCTTTTTTTATAACTTAAAAATTCAATTTCTACCTTTTTCCCTTTCCTTGCTCATTCAATTCCAACTTATGTGCAACCTCCTTCCACTTTGGATTATGTGAGCACCTTTTTACCATTTGGGCTCAATTTTTTATTGGAAATGAGTTGTTCCATGACATCTTAACTGGAACAAATGCTAAGGCAGGGGTCAAGATATATGCTCCCCAATTTGTTGCCCGTCAACTTGGTTTGGCCAAACATGGCATGTTTGTCCCTGTTTCTCCAAGAGTTTGACATAGCATTTTCATACCATCAATAAAACTGAGGCACATGCCATTGATGTTTGCAATGCCCTTTTGACAAATGGTTTCTCTTTAGCCCCTTTTAATCCCACTTTTGTCGTTCACCCTTTTTTTGAATAACTCTGGTCATCTATGAAGCGGCGGTTGATTGCAATTGATTTTAATCGCGCTTTCCACTTGCTGGAGAGGACAAAGACTTCTTCTGCTTCTCCTATTCTTGCCATTCCTATAGCTATGTGGGTCTCGAAATCTCCATCTGGAATAGTTAAGGGCATTTCTAGCCGTAAACGACTAGCTTCAGCTTCGCAAAGTTTGCCCGATGGCGATGATGATGCCCTTCTCATCGTCAGGAAGAAGGTACTGGGGTTTATTTATTTATGAAAAATCCTTTATATGTTATTGAATCCTTCATATATTAATGTTTTACCTGAATTTCTCAGAAAAGCTCAACTTCGACTTCTCCCTTAAAGACTCTGTCTTCATCGGCTCTTGTTCCATCGCTTCCCACCAAAGCTTATTCATCTAATTCACCTGACAAAGGGACTTCATCTAAGGAGAAATCTATAGGCCAAGAGTCTTTGATCGCACAACTAATTGGAGAACTCCCACATTCTCAGGGTGCTAACCCCCCACATATTGAGCCGGAAGGTAATACATATTGTATTCTCCCCTCACTCATGTTATTGGCCTTTGACTCACTATTATTTGATTTTTGTAGAGATTCTCATAGATCTTCCCGTTGTGGAAGAGCCTGCTCGTTCAGATAAAGGGAAGTCCCCACAAGCGGTCGGATCAACCAATGATGTGCCCCAACCTTCCAAAACTTATGATGAGGTGACCTTTGTTTTATCTCCCATCTTTACTTCATTCACTATAATGAAAATGCTAACCGCTTGCATTTTCATTTACAAGACACTGACACCATTTTACGCTCCATTTAGGATTTGCTTACTTCTTGGGAATAAGCAAAGGCCAGCGTTACTTCTCGTTCTTCTTCAGCCAGTCATCCTTTTACTTCATCTACTGCATTCTCAGAAGAAAATATAAACATTCTCAAGCAATCAGTACTTGAATATGTTTCTTTTATGNAACATTCTCAAGCAATCAGTGCTTGAATATGTTTCCTTTATGGATAGAGACATCAACAATGCCAACGCTTCTAGCCAAAGAAATAAATTCGTGCTTTTAAGTGAAAAAATGGCTAAATCACTTGAGTTTCCTTTGCTTAGAATTTCCTTTGATTTGAAGCTAACATTGAAGATTATCAACTCAGAGATAAGTTCTTTGCTAGCTATTGCTAGCTAGAAATGTAGAATTAAGAATCAAGAAGGCTCAGTATCTTCGTGTTGTGAACGAAAAAGAGTTTTTGCTTCAAGAGTTTGAGAAGGCCAATAGCGATCTAACCAAAATCTCCTCTGAAGTTATGTTTGAAGATTTTTTGATGATAAGCCTAGTCGCAGAGATGAAGGAACTTCAAGTAAGGTTGGACGACTGTAAGTCCAGGTTAGTCGCCAAGAAGCATACGACTTCCTAAGAAGTTGAGCGAAGCAAATCTTTGCTTCAGCGTTACTTGAAATTGGAATTGGACGAGTTAAAGTTGGATGTCCTACATAGACTGCAGGTTAAAAAATGGAAAATGGCTAAGTTCTATAATAAAAAAGTTATAACCAAGTTTTTTAGTTTGTGCGATTTGGTTTGGAAGACGATACTCCCTTTGAATAGTAAATATCCAAAGTACGGTAAATGGTCACCCAATTGGGAAGGATCATATAAAGTGAAAAGCGTATTGTCTAATGTAGCTTACCATTTGGAAGATTTGGATGGCACGAATCATATGAAGTTTATTAATGGTAAGTATTTAAAGAAGTATGTTCCTTCTATATGGGAAAGTGAACAAATAGAAGAAAATTCTATGTATAAGTAAAATCAAGATGTTGGGCACGCACCATGTCGTCAAAACAAATGAAGTAAGTTGGACGATTGTGTTCAAATAAAATAAGAGCGAAATACGTTCAAATAAAAAAATTTCATTATCAAATATTTTTTACAAATCAAGAGTTACAAGATACAAATGTTCTATAAACTGCAGTTGGAAGCATGCTATCATTGTTCTTTTGTCAACCACTACAGAAGAAAGAGAAATTGGCCTTCGTCACCTTCCTAAATGCATCGCTGCAATGGTAAGCAAATAGTCAAAGAAGCACTCTCAGCAATCAGTTATTTCACATCAAGAATTCCATCTGAGGATCATAAATGGGAAGGGTGCTGAGAAGACCTTCATTGAGCGATGATGGATTTCCGCTATTTGGGCGTTTCATAGGCTTGAGCGATGATGGACCTCCGCTACTTGAGTTTTTACATGATCTCATTTGGGCCCATCCTTTGAATTCCCTAATCGGGCTTCATTCTTTGGACCATTTAATTGGACCTTATTTTTGTATGTAAACATTTTATTACGAAGTACTTAATTTTCTTTTACTATTTACTATTCTCGATTATTTTTTATGTTCATACTGATATATGCTGG
>CAIGRB010105495.1:0-59531 GCA_903798255.1 Fraxinus quadrangulata
GGGGGGGGGGGGGGGGGGGGGGGTTCTTGAACATCGAAAAATAGTCAAGCCTAAATTTGTTATTATACTATGCTTGGAGTTTGAACATAAGTTGTTATATTTTAAGTTTTTAGAACGTATTTCATTATATGTAGTATTATGGCTGTGGCTGCAATGCAAAAACTACTGTGATATGTAATGGTTTAATCATTTCCTTGTTTGCTGATATAATTAGAATTGTTATGAAGCATTTATCTTGTTATGAAGCATTTATCAACCAATCTATTAGACACATATTTCTTAGTTTAACTTGCCCGTCTCTTTGTTTCTTAGCTCGTATGCAACTTGAACATTTTAATTTGGGTGTCATGTCATATTATTTGCTTGAGTATGAAGGTTGATCTCACTATAGATACTATGATGGTATTTCAGCATTAAGTATACTATTAGCCGTCCATCAAGAGTATTTTTTTTGGGGTGTTTGGATCCGAACTTTAGTCTATTTGTTCCAATTACCCATCCTCCATGATCGACAAGGTTATTTGATATCTTTGTTCTTGTATATCTGCCTTCGATGCACACCCACATCAATATTGAGTAATTTGTTAGTATTTTTTATGCTCCCTTTGATGCCCCAACTTCTTACAGACATCTCTTATCTTTGTACATTTCAGGACTATCAACATATTCTCCCCTTTCACGGGTCAAACCAAGATTTGGCAAAGTTGGGCTCCTCTGATCTAATTCTGCACCGGAAAGTGGAGTGGAAACCCACAAATGGGGTGTTGCAGCGTAACCAATTTGTCAAGAACTCATCAGATAAAAGGCCTGTACTAATTGATGTTCAAGGTCCATATCTCACCAATTTCTGTCCTTTGTGCAAATTCCTTTTTCTCCTTAGTGATGGTACATAATTTTTTGTTTTTGCATATTCACTAATATTGACAAAAATAAATCAACACGAAGATACGCTTTAGGTATTTTATTGTCCTTCTATTTCGTTATGCTTAGTTATTCTACAACATACCTGAGGTTAATCAGATCACTGAAATTATTGCTCCACTAAATAATAATTACCATTTCCGCATATTCTTTTTGCTCTTTGCAATCTTTGGAATTGCATGATGTTGAAGTAATCCTTGTTCTTTATTTTGACTAACAGACACTACTACAAACACAATACTGTTTAGCTTTGGGATTGCTGAACAATGTATAAGGCGGGAGAGGATCATGAAGTTACTTGCATCTGCATCGACTGAAATAGAAAGCAGTTTACTAGATTTATCAATGCTCTATGATTTGTGGGGTCCTCAACCACCAATCACGGATTTGCCTCAACTAACATTTGCTCCTTATTCTAGATGGTGCTTTAGTGATGATGAGCCTCAGCAGTCGCTAATATATCCAACCCAGGAATTTTACTTCATGAAACCTAAGGTGGACTTTGTGGGGGATTTAGTCGTCGGTGGCGAACTATCGCTTAATGGTACTGGAATTGAGTTTAAAGATATACTATCAGTTATTGATGAATTGCATTTGTTGAAGAACTCGAGCAAGTCAAGTAAGCAGACAATGCTTGTCCCTTACTTCGAGAGGTATCGGCTTTCTTTCTTTCTGTATCCGTTAAACTTTGTCTATCAGATTTGTACTTCTGTATAAACATGACAAAGTTTGGCCTTGATTTCCCATATATAAGAGGATGTTGAGTTAAACTTGTCCATGGTTCAATTTTTTTGTTCTCTATAAATCCCCTTAGGGCCATCTTAGATGTGATGAGATAGTTTATATTATCATACCTATATTAATCACTGCACTTTCATTTCATTAAACAGGCGGAGAAGAGGAGCAAGTGCTAATGCAAACAGAGCAAACCTCGAAACTGTGAAAATTGCTCCTGTGAAGAGGTAATAATACACTTTCACATCAAGAAAAATCATCCCTCTTATTGCTTTACCCCATCCATTTTCCTGATTGGCAAAACGACCTTTTAATGCCTGTTTAACTCTGGTCGAAGATTTACAGCTCAGGCAATCTTTTCCATTGAATAGTTGTTGTCCACGTTAATCAAGAAATGAAATATCTGATTATCATGTTAGGTCGCCAAGATTCAAATTATGGCTTATTATTAAAGGAAGAATGTTCCCTAGTGAATCTCAAAGTGTAATATCTGGCTTGGGTCAGTGTTATTATATTATTATGGCTCTTATTCCTGGTTAATTGGATTCAATAACACCATATGATAAAAATATAGTCTTTTCAACCCTATTCTCGACTTTGCTATCATGTCCATTTAGATGCAAGTAAATGCCTTTTTTCGTTTAGAGTTGCCTATTTGAAGAGTCGAAGACCTAAATACTAGGATTCTGTCAAATAAATTCTGTTGTGGAGCAGTAAATGAACATAGTATTCTCTTCTTTGTTATTCCTTTTTCATTTGATAAATGATTAGATGGTGCAATGGTAAACACATAAACACAAAGATTAACAGAATTATGCAGCAATAAAGCAGACAAAAGGGAAAATAATTATTCAAACCCTCCTCCGTATCTTATTTTCTTGTATGGTTAAAGTTTTGTTTTATTTGAATATTGTAGTCAGTTTTTTCAATCCTTCCTGCAACTCCTCCAAATTAGGGGGCATTCACAAAATACTCAGGGATTTGGTACATTTGGCTAAGCTTTTGTAGAAGTTACATTTTTGCGGTTAGTTGAAATTTTTTATTTTTTATTTTTTTAGAAAGCGAGTCTTTGCTTACTCCTCAGGGAAGTACTTTTTCTTTATAAAGCTTAGCCAAACATGCTCCAATTATCCCCCCTGCCTACCTTTCCTACCTCTTGGCTTCGTACCATTCGAGAAACTTAATTGCTCTTGCCCTCATATCTTGTGTGATACCTTGTGTTGCAGTCCCCATAAAGTGAAGGATAGAACCTTGCAGAAGAAGACCAGTAAAAAATCCAGTAAAGAGAGGGATCTCTATTCTAACAGCTACCTCCACGCTTGTGAAAGCCTTCTGTCAGTAATGGTCGACAGGAAGCAGCAGGGACGAAGTGCAATCCTTTCACTAAAGAAATCTGGTCCTGAACTACCTCAGCTTCTGACCCAAATTTCTGCAAGTATTGCCGGGACAGGTATTGCCGTTATTTTCTCCGTCATCTGCAAAGTTGCTTGTGGTCGGGTACCCTTCTGTGCCTCTAAAGTTCTGACCACTGGCATTGGCTTCGGATTAGTTTGGCTGTCGTGGGCAGTCAATAAACTGAGGTATACAGTGACCTCTATTAGCAAGAATTCTGGCAAGTTGGGTATGAAGGAAGAGGAAATTATGGACAATCTCGATCGTACTTTGAAGGATGTTTATTTTGGAGCAGCCGCGTTATTGGCAATTACTATGCTGAAGCTGGCATGATTTGAGAATAGAATGCAATTTTGGTTTGAGGGTCCTTGTAGATAAAGAATAATCACAAGTGTAAAATATGAGTGTCTTAGAACTTGAGCCATGCTCTTTTTCGTTGATAGTTTGGATTTTACTGGTGCAGAGGTCAATGTTTAGCAATTAGATTTAGGGTTAATTACAGCAATTAGCACTAAAATTGAGTAATAGGTAATAGTCACTCAAGTTTTCAATTGTTACCATAATTAAGTCCTATGTGGTATCGCTAAGTGTCAACGTGTTACTAAATCATTTTTTTTAATTTCACCTAGTCAACAAAATTAGGGGTTAGAAATTGAGAATTAAACATGTTTAGAAGGTAATGTAGTTTTAATCTTGATCAAATTTAGTTTTGATATTGATCAAATTTTAGGTTGAAATCCTACGGTAAACTCACTCTCTTTCCTTTTTATTTTCCTTAAATGATTTTTATTGACTTGACATAATAGGTAACGTCATTTGTGATGCCTCAATACTCATAGCCTCGCGAAAGATTTAAAGTTAATGTCTAAGTAATCATCGGTATAGCCATTAGAAACTTGAATGATTTTTATCATAAAACATTAACTTTAATGACTATTGACGTAATTATTCAAAACTTCAATGATCATCAATATACTTAACATATTAGATATAACATTTTTACATTGTTGCTTCGATTCCACCAGCGCTTCAATAGTTTCAGGGGAACAGACTGGATTTCTGCAAGTTAAACTCTCTTAGTTTCAACATGCCTACAGATTATTAGCTTTTTTTCCTTTTTTGTTTTAATTATTTCAGAACTACACAAGTCACTTCACCAAGTAAATTTATCACAAGTCATGACATTTGAGAAATGTACAATAAAAAATGCTGGAGGTACATCTAGCTTGACATTTGATGTGATGTTTAAAAAGGATTGGAAGGAAAATTATTTATTTTTTCAAACGTGATGTTGCCAAACAGTGTAACACGTAGCATGATTGGTATACAATTCACCTTACTAATGAGGGGGGTGCTTCAGAAATGTGCATATTGCTTGTTAGGATAAATGATTGTCAAAGATACCATACGATACTTATCAAAATCGTGCTTAAAGCAAATACCAATATCGACAAATAGAATTTTTGTTAACAATTTAAATAATACAGATTTGACATCGCGACAATTTAAGGGCAGTCTCCTGTCTAAATGGTAGTTTTTTTTTTCCTTGACAAGTTCTCCAATTCGGAATTTTGTGCTTGTGTAAGTGGTGTTTTTTTTATTTCACTAATTAGCAACCCTGAAGAAAAATAACATTAAATAAAAAGTCCCAGGACAAGCTAATGTAACCATTCTACGACACACCTTTGTCATGCAAATAACGTTACAAAGGAATCTTCATTTGTAAACCTCTTCTGGTGAACAAAATTAGTCGAAAGGAGACAGCCTAAAAGCCTTGTATTTGCATCTCAACTTACGACTTTTGAAACAACACCGGCACCAACAGTTCTGCCACCTTCCCTCAGTGCAAATCTTTGTCCTGAAAATAAGAAGAGATTGTTCGTAAGGTCGTCTACGACATCTAGCCTCTGTTTGATGGCCATTATTGAGAAAAAATGATGTTATGAATATTGAAGTTTTGGAGAATGTATGATTAAAAAGTAGGAAAGATTTTGGATTTACGTGCAAAATATTTAATTATGTGAATGTAAGGTTGAAAATGAGTATTGAGAATTCAAGAAAGTTGTTTTAAAGGGAGACAAACAAGGGCCTATACTGCAGACCAACACAGGGTAGGGTATGCTCGATTATGTAGAAGAGGACAATACAATAGATCAGAACTCAACTTTTTGTGCGTGATTTGGAACAAAATAGGGTGCATGATGTGGCAAGAAAATCTAAAATCACAATTATGTAGACGTGCACACAGTGTACATGGTTCCTGTTTGCAGAACCACAACCATACAGCGAATTTTCCAATCACCAGACAATATACAGGCTGACTTAAGAGCACAATAAATTACCAAAAATTGACATGCCAATCGACAAAATATGAATGGGATAAAGCAAGGTTTACTTTTTCTGTTGGGGGAAACTATACTACCCACAGTTCAAAAGCAGGTGGATATCGAATCTTGCAAATGAGATTCTCTTTAACAACTATAGTTGTGTAACAAGAAAAGACAGCAGTCTCCTTGTGGTTAGCAGCATATTTCTGTTAGGAATTTGAATGTCACTATAAATCAAAAATTAAGATTTTCAAACTAAAATTGATGTTTAAAGAAGAGAACAATTCTCATGTCACTTGAAATTAGAATTGCCGAAAGAAACCTTTCTCTAAGCACAAGAAAGTTTTTTCATGATTCTCTTCTTAAAAAAGGACTAGTAAGAAGCAAATATCAGGATTGAAAGGTGCTAGGAAAGACACAAGACCAAAGCCAAAATAAAAGAAACAAAAATGTATTGGATGAGGAACAGAAAAAATAGGGTAACTGACATATTATAAGAAAATGACCTTAGGTGCGTTTCAGTGAAGATATCACAATAACATTATTCAAAACAATTGATGCTTTTCTACTCGAGCACTAAGAACTCATAAAACACATGCCCAGTATACATTCTTCAGTAAGTATAAAGCAGAAAATAATCACAATGACTAGGTATTCCAAAAACACCCCATCACACTTTCAGAAAAGAAAATGATTCGATAAGCAGGACCAATGAGCGTATAAACTTTATGGTCGTTGAAATAAAAACTGGAACAGAACGTCAATTTGCATACAAAGCAACATCTTTTCCCTGGCATATAAAAATTAGGATACAAACCTGCTTCTAGTGGAACTGGGTATATAAGCTCAAAGGTAGCTGTCACATTATCCCCAGGCATAACCATCTTAACATTTTCGGGCAACTCGACTTTACCAGTGACATCAGCCGTCCTCATGTAGAATTGTGGTCTGTAATTTGAGAAGAAGGCTGTATGGCGACCACCTTCCTCTTTTGTGAGCACATATATCTCTGCTTCAAACTTTGTGTATGTTTTAATGGTGCCAGGCTTTGCAATCACCTGCAACAACAAAGATCAGCGGAAATGGTTCATTGCCCTGATGATTTCACTTTTTATCATGTAATTCAAAAGGCCGGACCGGCAGCACTTCTAAAATTCATGTAAAAACAGACCAGATCACTCATATGTTATACCCACTCCTTAGCATCTCAATAATAACTAAAGTGGAAATGTGTGCTCACTGAATATCCACACAATCAGTCCTTGAAGAGTTGAAGTCTAGAAGCAGAATTCAGTGTACATCCAGGTAAATTACAGCATAGAACACTACTACTGTGTTATAGAAAACAATAGGTGGCACTGACCATTCCTCGTTGGATATCCTCACGTTTCATGCCACGGAGAAGAAGACCCACATTGTCACCAGCCTAGGAAAAGAAAAGATTTGTAATAAGTGCCACAGAGAAATTCAGGTAAAGTATCTAGTAACTGAATCCCTTTACCTGCCCATAATCCAAAATCTTCTTGAACATCTCAACACCAGTCGCCGTAGTTTTTCTAGGATTCTATAGGACAATCAAGTCAGTAGCATAATAGACGAACTTTGGCATTAAAGAGAAAATTTTAATCATATAAAAAAAAAAAATTCAGGCATAAAGTAGGATTTATAAAGAATAATTAAGAAATAACAAGTTTGAATCCAAGAGGAGGGAAGTGATAGGTAAAGCTGGCTCAGGGCATCAAGAACCTAAATCAAGACTGAGGTTTGACCACATCCAACCTGATCACTGCGCTAATCAAATACATGAAAAAGTAGGGGACCAATCAATTTTACGAGTCCAACTTGTTTTACATATACACTCAAATTTAGAAATTGAAAATTAACATCTTAAGCAATCCGTGAAAGTAAACTAGCAAGTATACTAAATACCAAGTAACTCATCAACTATTTATCATGACTGACCAATTTCCTCCTTAAGATGAACACCAAGGAATGTCATCTTGACCTGGAGCACCTACCTGCGCCCAACTGATCTAGACAATTCTATGTTACCTTCTTTGCCTACCTGTTCCCTCTTCTCCTACTTCCCCCCATGTACGAATATTAATAAGGAACATGGGGTTGACCTCATGTAAAAGAACAAGACCATTTTTTAGACTCTTAGGAGTCAACTTCAACTTTCCACTCTTAGCAGGTGCAGATGAAGAAGGTTTAAAGTCGATAGTGCCCACTCTTTCTCTTGTTTCAAAAGCTGATATTCGAGCCCTCCTATTCTGAACTAGACTCGGGAAGTAAACAAGTGGAAGTGATCTTGGTAAATTCCAGCAGTAGAAACTTGAATCCGAATAAATTTGATGCCTCAATAATAGTATAGGTTTAATAGGTAGGATCAGTAATCGTCCACCAATTAGAAGCATTAACTTTACACCAGCCACAACTAAGATGACAAAAAATAAAACAAAATCAATGTCAGAAGAAATTCACTTCCAGATCAGGATAGTTTTGACCTGTGTAAGCCCCAAAATCTCCACATCATCTCCTGGTTTGATCACTCCCTGTTCGACGCGTCCAGTGGCAACAGTGCCACGCCCCTTCAAGACACCAAGAGAAGAGTGTCAAAATAGAAGGACCCAAGGACTGACAAGAAATTTTATCCTCATTATCATCGGACTGCTTAGTATATTAAAGATCAATTAGAGATATCATTTGACCAAAAAATAACATAGTAACAGATTTACTATATAAATGAAGTATAATTAAATAATGCCAGGAGATTTAAAAGAATAGAAAAGAGGCAGCACTTTAGACATGAGGGCAGTTCTTTGCATGACATAATCAATATAGAAAGCATATCTAGTTCACCTGAATAGTGAATACATCTTCAACGGGCATCAGGAAAGGCTTATCAAGTTGGCGTACAGGATCAGGAATGTATGAATCTACAGCTTCCATTAGTTTTAAGACAGCCTTTTTCCCTATTTCTTCATTTTTACCCTCTAAAGCAGACAAAGCAGATCCTCGAATAATGGGGATTTCATCCCCGGGAAACTTGTAAAAACTAAGCAATTCTACAAATATGATGAGGTCATACAGAAGAATTAGAGTTGCAGTTCAATATATGTATACTCAATATCTCAATATCAGATTCAAAATTCAGCTTGCCTCGTAGTTCCATTTCCACAAGTTCCAGCAATTCTGGGTCATCGACAGTATCGACTTTATTAAGAAAACACACAAGTGATGGCACACCAACCTGCATTGAGAGTAAAGGTAAACAGATAACAAAAATAAGGACCAGAATACTGTACTTCCATATCATGGTTTTCTAGAAATGTTAAATTTCATGTCATGATAGCAACCTGTCGTGCCAGAAGAATATGTTCCTTCGTCTGGGGCATTGGCCCATCAGGGGCTGAAACAACTAGAATACCCCCATCCATTTGAGCAGCTCCCGTAATCATGTTCTGCATATGATTCAAAATCGAAGAAGGAACACATCAGATAATAATTTTGGCAACGAACAAGCACATAACAAATGAATGACATTTTCCACAAAACTGAATTCAAATTGTATATGCAATCAATTGGTCAATACCAGTATGTTTAGCTAAAGGTTCCAAAGTTTCCTCATTGTTAACAATAATTTCAGATTTCTATATTGAAACTCACGAGCAAAATGGATCCCGTGGGGTTCAGATATTGTTTCCTTCAGAGAGTATTTTTGTAAGACGTGTTTGAGCCGGTAAATCCATGTGTGGGAAATATTTCCAAAGTCAGAGATGAATTTGAATGGGCTGCTTCGAGAAAAAAAATAACTAATTGGGAGGACTATATAAGATGTAGCACATCACCTTCAGGATTGCAGACGTGATGTGATGAAGAAAGATATAAAATGGTATAGGAGAAATTTTTGAGAAGATTGACATGAGAATTTTTCATTCAAGGTGCCTGGCCTCGTGTATATCACGTAGATACTCATGTGATCACAAGCCATTCCTTCTGGATTGCAGATGTGATGTGATGAAGAAAGATATAAAATGGTAAGAGGAGAAATTTTTGAGAAGATTGACATGAGAATTTTTCATTCAAGGTGCCTGGCCTCGTGTATATCACGTAGAAAGTCATGTGATCACAAGCCATTCTAATGTTCTATTCATGGAAATGGAAAGCAAAAAAATAAAAATAAATAAATGAATGAATAATCATTACGTTAGAATAAGAACGGGTTAATTTTACATCTCACTTTAACATAATCAGCATGTCCAGGGCAATCTACATGAGCATAATGCCTCTTCGTAGTCTCATATTCCACGTGTGCCTGCAAAATCAAATTATACATTCCAAATAAAATCAAAGAAGCTGCTGGCAAAAATAAATGATAAGTCTAACGGGAAAAACAAAGAGAAAAGATTCCAACCGTGGCAATAGTAATTCCTCTCTTTTTCTCTTCAGGAGCTTTGTCGATTTCATCGAAAGCAATGGCCTTAGCCTTCCCTTCTTCTGCTAAGACCTATATTAAAATCAAGAAAATACGTCTCTGAGTCCACGTAAATACAAAAGACAGATACAATTTAAGAAGCCACGAGAAAGAAGAGAAGTAAAATTTCAAAAAATGGTGTTATAAAATGACCAAGAATCCCATATGTTTGTAATATTACCCTAGTGATTGCAGCCGTTAGGGTAGTCTTTCCATGGTCAACGTGTCCAATAGTTCCAACATTCACATGAGGTTTTCTGCCAGTATGCGATACATTGACAAAATTAAACAGTCAGCAAGTAAATTATAATTCCGAATTCACCTTCCATCGTTCATTTTTTCCTCAGCATCAATAAATAGAAGATATTTATAACAAAGCATCATCCTCTTCAAATATCCAAAAGAAAAAAAAATAAAAAATCATTACACATTGATTGCATATAATATCTAATCCAGAAAGTCTTGCCATAAAAGTAATACAATTACGCCATTTGACCAAACGAGTCAAACAAAACATGAAAGCGAAATGAAACAAGTAGAATCTCAACTATTGTAAGTAATTTGACTCTCTACAGATAACTCGATTCAGACTTTACATATTTACACGTGTAATATAAGTATAGCTTACGTGCGAGTGAAGGTGGCCATGGATCTCCACCAAGGGTTGGAAACACAGGGGATTCCATTGGAAGAAATCGGCGATTCGAAAACTGAGAACGCCGCGGTGGCGGCTGATACTCGGCAGCTGGGGGAGTATATTTGTGGAGTCAGTGTAAACACGCGCCTCGAATTAGGGTTTCGAAATGCTACCGAAGCCATTTCCGGTGAGGAAAAATGGAGAGCGAGAGTGTGCGCGCGCGTCTGTGAGAGAGTGAGAGAGAACCAACGGGTTCGGAACTGCGTAAAGTGGGTTTTTGAAATGCAGGGTTTTGGAAATGGAAACAGCTTCTAGGCGACGTCGTTTTTTGAGCCATTTATTTTTTGGGATGGGCTTTATGATTATCAAGTTTACTTGGGCTTTCTAACATCCTGGGCTGTGGACAGCAGAAATATGGCCCATCTTCTCTTTTCTACGGCAAAGGGACAAAATTTCACCGTGCCTCCTAGAAAATATTTTAGGGGTTGGGGAGGGCCATTGTGATTGTTCATTGAAAATATAGGGCTCCTGCTAAGTGGTGACATGATGTATAGAATCTGACATATGTTCGGTGCTAGAAGGTTGCAAGGAGAAGTGTTAGTTGTTTTGAATGGAAATCTCGATAAGCGATGGCAGTAAGTCCTATAATAGTGAAATTTCTTATCGTGTAAGTAGCGACCTGCATAAATGGTGTAACAACTACCCCGCTATCTTTGACATGGACACAGTAAAATTAAATTCTTCTTGAAGATACCAACGGCTGGATGGTATTGCCATCCATTTCTTGTATCTTATTGCTTTATTATCAATTTTTATTATGCCCCCGTTTGATGGCCATTATAAAGAGAAATTAGGGGGAAATGATGTTTTGAATAGTTTTTTTTGGAAAATATGTGGTTAAAGATTATATAAAAAGTTTTGAATTTATGTGTAGAATATTTTAGAGCCGATTTGAGCCACATTTTTTTTTTTGATAAAAATGTATTTTGAAATAAACGGCAAAGGGACAAAATTTCACCTTGCCTCCTAGAAAATATTTTAGGGGTTGGGGAGGGCCATAGTGATTGTTCATTGAAAATATAGGGCTCCTGCTAAGTGGTGACATGATGTATAGAATCTGACATATATGTTCGATGCTAGAAGGTTGCAAGGAGAAGTGTTAATTGTTTTGAATGGAAATCTCGATAAGCGATGGCAGTAACTCTAATTGTCCTATAATAGTGAAATTTCTTGTCGTGTAAGTAGCGACCTGAATAAATGGTGTAACAACTACCCCGCTATCTTCGACATGGACCCAGTAAAATTAAATTCTTCTTGAAGATACCAACGGCTGGATGGTATTGCCATCCATTTCTTGTATCTTATTGTTTTATTATCAATTTTTATTATGCCCCCGTTTGATGACCATTATAAAGAGAAATTAGAAGGAAACGATGTTTTGAATAGTTTTTTTTGGAAAATATGTGGTTAAAGATTATATAAAAAGTTTTGATTTATGTGTAGAATATTTTAGAGCCGATTTGAGCCACATTTTTTTTTTTTTGATAAAAACGTATTTTGAAATAGTGTTTTGATGGAGAATGTGTAGTTAAAAAATAAAGAAAAGTTTTAAATTTGTGTGTAATATTTTTTATTGAAAAATGTGTAATTGAAAATAAGAAAGAGAAAAATGTATTTTGAAAATAATAGGGATCAAACCGGGGCTAACGTGAAGGTATTGTTGAAATGAGTATAAGAAAAAAGTTTTAATTTAAAGAGAGACAAAGATGTCTAAATATGAGTAAATATGAACGCTCAAGTAAGCCTATGTTTGGCTTGTGTTTATAAACGGTATAAAACGCTCAATTCACTTTTTCCCACCAAGTCATGAGCCTTTCCTTCCTTGTCGACGATATTTGCTTGGGTGGCAGATTTCAAACATTCCACAAGTATTACTCACTTATTCATTACTCATATTTATATATTTATTATAGTTTAAATCGTTTATAAACACTTTACGGACATTAAGTTACTTATTTTGATAGCACAGCATGAATTGCTATCAAAATAAGTATTTATATGAAAACAAGGTGTACTGCTTTCCAATTGGTTGACCGGTACATACTTTGTTTCTCTTGTTTACCTTGCAAGACACTCATTTTCTATTGTGTCACCAAACTATGAACTATTCATCTGATTTTCACCCATCTCACTGTTGTGTCCATTCTCTATATATATTGCTTTGTTTCAGCCATTTTCATTGTTTTTTCATGGCTCCAATTTTATTTATTCTCCAGATATTGGCATTGTGTCATTTGTGTCTAGCAATAGATAATTATCGAGCAGTTTTCAACTTTGGTGATTCTAATTCCGACACTGGAGGACTGGCTGCTGGAATAGCCTTCCCAGTCGGGCCACCCAATGGACAAACATACTTCCTCAAGCCATCGGGAAGATTTTGTGACGGCCGGTTAATCATTGATTTCTTGCGTAATATGCTCTCCTCGTGTGCCAATTTACTTGTATAAATCAAAGAGTCTTTTCTCTTTTGGGGAGTGATGCCCACTTTTCTTGGACAGGGGATTCGATGAATTTGCCACTCCACAATGCGTACTTGGAATCTGTTGGTGCTCCAAATTTCCAATCGGGGTGTAATTTTGCCGCAGGAGGGTCTACTATACTTGCTGCCAAAGCCAATTCGATTAGTCCATTTTCATTTGGTATCCAGGTAGACCAATTCATCAGATTTAAAGCTCGAGTTCTTGAATTACTGGCAAAAGGTACCTGCACAAATTTTATAAATTAAAGGAAGCAAAACTTCATTGAAATATTGTCTTTGTATGCATTGATATCTAATGGTTTTCTTTCTCTCTTGTAGACAGGAGGCTAAGAAAATTCCTGCCTACAAAGAACAGTTTCACACAAGGCCTATACATGTTTGACATTGGCCAAAACGATATTGATGCTGCATTTTCTTCAAAACCTCAGGATGTTATTGCTTCAATTCCAACTATTTTGTTAGAATTTGAAACCGGATTACAGGTTTTTTATTTCTTTTCTCTAAAAACGGAAAACTGAAAACGAATTTAAAATTGAAAGCTGAAAAGCAAATCAAACGGGGCCTATGTTTTTTGGCTACTTGCAGACATTATATAATGAAGGAGCGAGGAATTTCTGGATTCATAACATGGGGCCATTGGGTTGTTTACCCAGAATTATTTCAACATTTGGAAAAGATGCATCAAAACTAGATGATATCCAATGTGTCACTTCACATAACCAGGCAGCCATGCTTTTCAATTTACAACTACATGCTTTGTGTTCAAAGTTCCAAGGACAGTTTCCAAAAGCCAAAGTCACTTATGTAGACATCTTCAACATCAAACTCAACCTCATTTCAAATTATTCTCAATATGGTAATTGATAAACCAACTTATTTTTGACACATTTTCGCTTTATTTTGGTAATGATAGTATAAAAATGGCCGTTTTACTTTCTTTGACAATTCTAATAGCGTGTTTAATAAGTAATACTGGACTAGACTAATTATGAACAAAATTTGGTCTTTTTCCTTATTTAGGGCACGTTTGGAGTTCTAATCTTGTTTTTTGCTTTTTATAGAACTTTACGATGAAACTATCTTAATTGGTGTTTGAAAAATAATTATTAAAAGAGTTTCCTCTTCCAAATGAGCTTTCACAAGAAGCTACATTGAATTAGCTTCATTTAAAAGTTCTTCTAACTAGAATAAACGCTTTTATAAAATTAATCAAATGGGTTCAAAAATAATTTTTCTATCTCAAAAGCTCATTTCAACTTCTCAAAAGTCATGTCAACCGGGTCCTTAATGATGTCTGGTATTTTGTATCAAATATGTACTAATACAGTACAATAATGTCCAATAACATGTTTAGTAGGATGGGGTCGTGATGCGTCTCGATCGAATGTGGAACGGTGATGAGCCAGTCCATTAATCGACTTGAGATGCGGACCAACACGAATTGAGCTGATGACAACCAAAGCCCAGCTAGTCAATATGCGTGTGGATTGCAATTGCCTCGATTGTGGCAGATGGTGTATCCCTTTAGCATCCCCAGCCCACTGAATTTTTTTTTTGTAGAATTTTTTCTTTTATGTAAAAAAAATAAAAAATTCCATATGTAAATTTTTTTTTTTTTTTTCCATATTTTCCTCGAGGCCTTGCATTCTATTGGTTGGCTAAATAAAACAAATGATTACAAATAAAAGTTCTATCCAGTTTACTAAGGTTACTTCTTCTGGAAACATTATTAACTTTATTACAATTGACAATTTTACTATATTAGGTAAACGACACATATATTGGTTCTAATTACGTAGTATCTTCATTTGGCTTGAGCCATTTTATTTCGAAACTTACTATTGACGAGTCGAAGGGAAGATTGTGCAGTTGAACACTATGTTGAATTGAGGTTGACAGTGTGACAGAACATAGAAATAAACTCAATGAGCAAACAATTTTCTTCTAATGTCTTGGGTTCAAGTTTTTTACTGTTCAATTTCTCGAGATTAATCTTGCCACTTCTGGACCAAAAAAAAAAAAAACAATTTCTGACGATAATGCATCGAAATTTCAACGCGATAGAGTACTATAGCCAAATTGTGAGTAAGTTTAGGGGTAAAAAGGTTTGGTTTGTTCCTAAACTTGTTGGTTAGCAAATGATCTCTAAACTTTACTCATTTAGTCCCTGTTTGATACAAATTATAATCGAAATTTTTATTAAAGTCAAAGTTAATAATTAATTTTAAATACATATTTCATAGATTCCACAATTTTTCAACTACACATTTCATCAACCTTTCATCAAAATCTGATTTAAACCTCCGTCAAACATCAGCTTAGTCACTAAACTTTACAATGTTTATTCCATTAATCTCTAATATTGTCTCCGTGATTTCAAACTAACAATGACGCTAATTTTAGCTTGTAGAATATTTATGTGGCAAAAATGTATATGATAATCGTCCATATCACTACATATTAAAAGAGCCAAAGTAAGGACAGGGCACGTGTCGCCATTTCCAATCGTGGTAAAAAATTCCTCTTTTTTTTTTTTAATTTTTTTTTCCTGAAATTCGTATTCCTGCTACTCTATTATCTCACGCAACCACCCACTTCTCTTTCATTTTCCCACTCAAACTTCTCTTTCCTTTCCATTTCAACGTTAATGTTGTCAAACAATTCACATTCGTTGTTTCAGAAAAGACGCTATTAGAGTCAAAATTGAGATCGATACTTTAGATTAAAAACTTGAAAATGGATTGAATGATTTTGTTGGATAAATTTGGGATTTGTCTGGTTACTCTCCAACATGAAATAATTTATATCTCAAAATATTAGTTGAAAAAAATGTTATTGGTAGGGAAAAATAAAAATCCTTCGTGCGTGTACGGAGGTGTCCGTGTGCACCTCAGTGAGCGCGTGCACGTTCATGTGCGCACGGAGGGACACGAAGGTACCTCGTACGCTCACATAGGTGTCAGTGTGCACCTCCATGTGTTTATAAGGAAGTTAATCTCTCTCGGGTTACTCCACTATAACGTGATCTGGTGACAAGGAAGTTCTGGTCTCCTTTGTCTTTTTTTTTGGGTGGTGTTTGTATGAAGTTGACATTTAGTTTACTTGTTTTTATGAATTACTCTTCCTTATCAATATCTCGAGTTGTATTGCCAAGATCCAAACCCCACGTAGTGTCTGCATAATCATTTCAGGGTTGAATGGATTTAGTCAGCTAGAAGTACATCTGGGTTCAGATTCAATTTTCTCCTTGTAGCCCTCCGCCTGTGTCAAATTTGGAACCTTCCAAGCATAGCCCGTATTTACCATGAAACTAATTTTCATATTCTACATTCTCCTTACATTAATTTATCTTCTGCTGATTTTGTGTTTCAACTGCTGCTCCATGAATATTTACGTTAAACTAACTACAAACAAATTTTTTTTCCAAATGTTACATTTTTGTTATTATTTTTCCACACAAAGAAACTGATAGAGTCGTGGTAGTTTGGGAATTATTTTTAACATATTAAGTTAGATTTGTAGAAATTGAACTTCATTTGTTAAGACCTGAAAAATGATTAATGTTGTTTTCCATGATATGGATTAAAGTCAATATAAATATAAAGTGCCAAAAATTATATTCAAAGTGTAGGAGGTGTCACTCGTGCAAGGTGTCCATTAGGAGCCTCAAGCTTGGCTATGATAAAGAGCATTTCTAGAGTATTTTTTTTTTTTTTTATTTTTTTTTTTTTTTAAAAAAAATTAAAAATTTCATTTTTAAATTTATTTTTTTTTTTTTTTTTTTTTTTTACGTATTAGCCCAACTTTTAATCCAGCCCTCAATCCATTCCCACTCATTTGACCCATCTTGAAACACTGATCAATGAGTAAATACTATGGATACGACTTTAAACTCTTTTTTAATCCACCAATGTATATCAAATATGCACTAAGAGGACTTGGTTTACAGGTTTCAAACAACCATTAGCTGCTTGTTGTGGATATGGTGGCCTTCCACTAAACTTCGATGCTCGAATTGCTTGTGGAGTAACAAAGATTTTAAATGGTACATTGGTGACAGCAGGACCATGCAATAACACTGCTGAGTACATTAATTGGGATGGAAACCATTACACAGAAGCTGCTAATCAATTCGTTTCAACACAAATTCTGTCTGGGAAGTACTTGGATCCCCCTTTACCAGCAAAAAACTTCATTTCCTACCAGACTGCAACTTGTTACAGAGAACTCACGTCGCGTTTGGTAGAGTGAAATTTACATTATTGATGATATCAGCAAACCGAAAATAAAATGTTGATAAATCTTATATATTGTACTGTTTAGCTATGTCCGTTATTACCGTAGATATGTTAATGTTGACAGGCTAATTATTAATTGAAGGTACTAGTCCTATCTATCCACCTCTCAGGAGGAACACAAAATATGCATGTGATATTTGAATTTTCGTCTACTTGAAGACTACAATTAATTTGGTTGTGTCTTGAGCTTCAATAAAGTGAGAGAGCAATGCGTTTTCGATCACTTTTGTCTCTAGCTGCCTTATAGCACTTTGTCAAACTAACTCTTTAGCCATATTTGTGTAGGGAAGTAAGATCAATTCTTCGATTTACTTACAGGATTCTTATTTAGAGAAACATTAAGAAGTTAGAATAATTATAAAACAATGCAAAATTTAAGAATGTTTATGTTACAAGTATATAAAATTTCTCGTTCACCTGAACTTAAGCCCTTGTTTAGTTTAGCTAAAAATCAAAACTTTAGTAGATTTTGATAGAATGTGATAAAATGTATAATTCTCATCAAATATGTGATTAAAAATGAATTTTAGAAAATGGACCAAAAAAACTGCGTGATCTCAATAGCAACTTCATGCAAGTGAAGATTTGAGAATAAACATGCACTCGATTTTAAGGGCTTATGACTTTACACTCAAATGCGATTTTCGTTAATGAAGGTGAAGATTGTGTGAAGAAGAAGACGCAATGACATAAACGGTTTCTTCATCCACTCTTCTACTCCTTGCATCTGATTCCCTCTTCCATTGATTTTTCTCTTTCTTTCCTTTTTACCCCAAAAAGAAATAAAAATTTTACCTTTCTTTCTCTTACTACTTAACTTTACTCTACTTCTCTTTTGAAGAATCATTGTTTTCTTGTCCCATATCGATTTTATAGCTTTATCTGTATTTTTTCCCATTTTAGTGCTAAAATTTCTGTGCAAGAAGATTGTACCTCGATTGTTTAAAACCCAGAGTGCGTGCCTTTATCTGTTTTGAATTTTGGCTGGAATTATTAGATGATGGTTCCAATTGGCGGAATAACATGCTGCTTGAGTGCAGCCGCACTTTACCTTCTTGGCAGGATCAGCGGAAGGTTTGGTTAATTTTTTCTATTGTTTTTGGGATGCATTGTATTATATATACACAATAATTTACATAATAGTTTACCAACACATAATGTGACGAGATTTAATTAGATCAAAATCTCATCAATTAAATAACTTCTTCATTTACATTTTGAAACCTCGTCATTATGTAAAATTTTATGTAAATAGTTATGTACATGAAGTATTTTCCTCCTGGGATAGTTGTTTGGTTTTCCATATTGTAATTGATTCAGCGTTTTCACGTCCAATTGGAATTAATTAAGTGTTTTCATGTCTAATTGGAATTAATTGTGTGCTTTCATGTCAATTTTGAATTAATTTGTGGGTTTTCATGTCCAGGGATGCCGAAGTTCTGAAATCTGTTACTCGAGTTAAACAGTTCAAGGAATTGGGTGAGTGGAGCCTTTGCTTAGTTTTCTGATTGAATTATTGTGATCAAATTATATGTCTGGTTGAGTAAATTGTGCAATCTTTGCTTATGATATAATTGGCACGTGCACACAACGACTAGAAATTGCATTCTTGGTCTGTTATGATGGTGAATTCCATAGGACTATAAAGCCAGAATGAAAATTTTGTCATATTCGGTTCCAGTTTAACGATATTTTCATGCTTTTACATTTTTCAGCTCAACTACTGGATACTGAAAGAAGAGTTTTGCCTTTGGTTGTCACTGTGTCTGGGAGGGTTGGTTCAGATACACCAATCAACTGCGAGTACAGTGGTTTACAGGGTGTAATTGTGGAGCAAAAGGTACATTGATTCGTTTTCCATGATAATACAGAAATGAAAAGTTTTTCCTGTTGTCAGTAATTCTTACCCAAGCACTCTTCTCTTCTCATATTCTCTCAGGCAGAGCAGCACTTTCTGAAACACAATGAAGCAGGATCATGGACACGAGATTCAGCTTTGTTGCTTTCTATGTGCAAAGAAGTTCCTTGGTACCTGGTAAAATTAGGTTTTGTTCTCCTTGCGTTTCCCTGCTGAGATCAGACTGAATACACATTTTTGCAGAAACACTCGTGCACATGCTTTTGTTGTACCATGGCACATCTAGCTGGCTATAGACAAGGAATTCAAGGGAAAACCTTAAGAACATAATTTTTGGAATCCATCAAATTACGAATAAATAAGTTCACGAAATCTTATTAATGTAAGATTATCAAAACGAAGAATTCATCATTTATTTATAAGGGTTTATATGAAAACTTAGTTTAAATAAACTAAAATTACAAAGAATTCGAAATAAACTAAATGACAAAATAGTACTAAACTTTTAAAAGCAGTTTTCAACTCCCAGATGAACTCTGATGACAAAAATCTATTATATATCACAGCAAAGCGGTGAGTTCTACTCGTCTCGTCATTATTTTTTTTCGGAATGGTATTATGGGCACAAACTAGAGCTCGAACACCACACCTACGCTATTACCTTTTTTGCCTTTTTAATCCAATTCTTCTTCAATCCATTCAGTCATCTATTCTACATCAAGTCACAATGTTAAAATGAAAATTGTTGCATAATTCATCACTTCAAACTTCATAGCAAATTTTAGAGGCTATATTTTTTCTTTTTTCTTTTTATAACAGGATGATGGCACTGCTCGTGTTCATGTTGTTGGAGCCCGTGATGCCACAGGTTTGGTCCTGATAGTTGGAAGTGAAGTGTTTGAGGAGTCAGGACGGTACCTTGTGCGTCGAAGTGAAGTGTTTGAGGAGTTGGTATGGTACCATATGCATGGAACTTTGGATCATCACAAGGGTCTGAAGGTCTGCCTTGGTTCCATATATTCTAACGTTTGCTGTTTTGCATCTGCAATTAAGCATGCTTATTCTGTTGTCTCAAACTCTTTCAATTATGATTGTCTTGTTAGATGCTTGGAGTCAAAAGAATCGAACGCGTTCTTCCAACTGGTACACCCTTGACAGTTGTTGGTGAGGTATGATACTTCTCGAGAAGACACAAATAATCTTCTTTATTTATATATTCAAAAGTCAATTTCAAAACTAGACCGTAACTATTGATTTTACAAATGGAGAATTTTAGTACATTTATGGCAAAAAACAAGGGCTAAGTTCATCACACTGTGACTGTATTTGCTACTTTGAACTAGATGGTAACTTTAAGATATCAGTTTATATTGCTTGGAAAATCCTGGTACTCCAACTGATCACACATTCTTAGTAATTACTTGTGAAAACGAGAGTATTCTTTGATATTTGAAAAGACCTTTGTTTTTATAGTTAGCTTTCTCCCTTAAATGGTTACTTCATTTGCTTTATCAGGCTGTTATGGATGACTTTGGAGCAATACAAATTCAACAACCCCACGAAGGCCCCTTTTATGTCTCTAACAAAACCATTGATCAGCTCATTGCAGATCTTGGGAAATGGGCAAGGTTTATTTGTCCCCCCTTTACATTATTCTTGATATTGACATACAACTCTCTCTCTCTTTACTTTCAGGTTGTGTAAGTATGCATCAATGGGGTTTTCCGTGTTTGGGGTTTGTCTTCTAGCAAAACATGCTTTCCCATATATCATGGAGAGAAAGCATCATTATGAAATGCGAAAGAGGTAGAGTTCACTATGCATTGATGATGCTTTTAATGCATTGAAAAAGATGATTTTTCATGTTATTATTGTAAAGAACAAGGCACATTTAGGCCACATCACTAATTACAAATACAAAGGCCACAAACGTTTTCCCCATATATTATTTCAATTCCATTTTCGCATCATTGAAAAAAACCTTTTTCCAACCTCTCTCTCTCTCTCTCACATATGCTTATTTTCGTAAACCTGTTATGGTGTTTACTTTTGCTCTTCTTATGTGGCTTATAAATTTCTTCCAGGTGGTATAAGTACGCATCAATTGGGTTTTCTGTGGCGTTTGGGGTTTATTTTCTAGCAAAACATGCTTTCCCGTATATCATGGAGAGAAAGCATCATTGTGAAATGCGAAAGAGGTAGAGTATACTATGCATTGATGATGCATATAATGCATTGAAAAAGATGATTTCATGTTATTATTGTAAAGAACAAGGCACATTTAGGCCACAACACTAATTACAAATAGAAAAGTGATCGAACGAAAGCTGCAATCGTACAAGATCGTTGACAAGTAATAGATTTAATGAGATAGAATATCATCTCATAGGGAACGACTTCTAATTCAAGTTTACTAATCTTGTGTTGAATTCGAATTATCTTACACAAAAGATATTTGATTTTATATTTATTCTAAATTAATCTAAAAAATATGAAAAAGTATTGTTTATATCAAATTATGAATGATTGTATTGGATTTCGAATCCGCATATTGCTATCTATTTCAATTCTCAACTATATAATTTAGTTCAGTTCCTATGTTATTGAAAATCGATAAAGTTAATGTATTTACTTTCTTTTCCAAGATAAATTAATTATATTCAATTTACGACCTGAGTCTATTCCTAGTACGAATTCGAACGATTAGAACACATTAAATTTTACATTATCTATATGATTGTGCATGCTATATTATTATTCCTAACATCTATTACCAATGTGTGTTTATAACATTGTCGCGTTCTAAACTTCTTGTGAATCTTTCAACACTACAACAAATAACTAATTATCTAATTGATGATCAAACAATTAAATAATGTAATGGGAATGCAAAATTAATCAAGAAATGCAAAAAATACAAAACTACTAATCTTGAATTAAAATAAATAAATAATAGTGCAAGGTTGAATTGTTCAATTTTTTGATGTAATTGACATTGCATTCTTGCTATAATCTTCTCTCTCAAAATATACAAATTGGCCTCTTCTTTTTTATGAATTTGATGATTTGATATGGTATTATAAGGCTTGAGAGAGTTCCTTCAATGGTTGTCCATGTCTTGCATCATATAAGGTGAAATTGGATCAAGAAACACGCCCAAGTTGAGTTCCAATCAAATAAATAAAATTGTCATTGCGTCGCGCATGGTTATATCTTTGTCCTGCTATTTGTATTTTTATCAGAACTTTCTCTCTTGATATCAGATTGAGACAATTCAAAGTACGTTAGAAATGCAACTCAAAGGGATACAATTATAAATAGTATTTTTCCAATATGAAGGTTTATTATATCAAAAATAGGTTTCAATCTCCGACTAAAAATATGAAGCATAACTTGTACGGTTGGAAATTGATTATATTTTAATCCTTCACTCCTTTGACTCCTAATTGCATCCAATTGATCCCATGTGATCTTCAATCATCGTTTTATGATCCGAATCAACTATTAAATATTTACAATTTGGTCCTCGAACTTTGAACTTCCTCCATTTTCTCCCTTTTTATTTCTTTTTTTTTTTTTTTTTGCCAATTTCACTTCCAAACATTGACTTATACCTAAAAAATAAATTATATACTTAATTAAGTTATAAATCATCAAAATTAATTACAATTAGTCTCATTTGACGGTCCAAATAAGTGTATAAAATACACTTATAAAAAAGCCACAAATATTTTCCCCATACATTATTTCAATCCCATCATGGAATGTTAGTGTTGGTGATTGAATGTTCTTCGTATCATATGAACAATTTTAGTATTTTATTGGGGTGTGTTTGAGCCACATTATTTTGGAAGAATGTATTTTGGAATAGTAAATTGATGGAGAATATGTGGTTGAAAAAGAAGGAAAAGTTATTGATGTGATGAAAAATATTATTTAATTGAAGAATATGTGGTTAAAAATGAGTAGAAGAATGAGAATGAAAATTTTAATGTGACTCAAATATGGGTTGAAGTAATAAAGGATTGTTTAAGCTTACCTGTTAACTTTGGAATTTGGCTTGCACATCAATTGACACGAGTTTCACATGTGTATAAACACAACGGTCCCGTCAATTCATTGAAGTTAGCTGGTGTGCTGTCGTAGGCACCCAAAAATAATCCTTAAACCTCTAAAACTTAGTGTAGCCATGGAAGTAAGGGTCGATCCCACGAAGAGTGTGTAATTCAATATTTTATGCTCCGTACAATGATTGGGAGTTTTTGTATGCAAACAATTGTAAATAAAGAAATTAATAACAATAAAAATTAAATTAACGAAAATAATCAAAAGACTAACCCTGGTCCAAGTCAATATCCACCGTCGGAAATCCACAATTGATCATAGATGCAATGATAGTTCAATTCATATTTCGAATATTCACCGTTGGAATAATTTTCCTATCTCTCCTTAATTTTAGTTAGTTAAAAACTAGCGTTCTAATTAGCCCTAATTATTAAATAATCTCAAACCAGCGCTCAAGATTCAATTTAATAACAGCTTTACACAACAGAGAAATCGATGAACTAGATAACACAAACACCNGGTTGGAGGCGTTCTGGTATCTTTTTCGTGTATTTTAGGGTTGATAAATATCAAAGGAACTTGTTTCTATAAGTAGTTGAATGGAATTAGGAAATCAGAAATTTTTTCCCGATTTGGCCTGGGCGGGCGCCCAATAGAAAATGGGGCGGCTGCCCAGGCATAAAAATTGACTTCTGTTAATGAAGTTTAGGGTCGGGTAGCATAACTGTGCAGCCTTCGGTATTTTAGTTATATCTTCTTCTTCCGATATCCGATTATGGCGATTCAAGATGCGTTGGAAAGATATCTCAAAGGGATACAACTTTATTTCAGATATAATCTTCCAATTAGATCATTTGTCATGTCAAAAATGGGTCTCAAACTAAGTCTGAAAATTCGATGCATAACTTTTCGATTGGAAATTGATGTGTGATCCTACTTTGATGATATTTCATCCCCTTGACTTCTTTCTTCATTCAATTACCTTCTAACACTCTCAAATCTCCATCGTTTGGTTCAACACAAGTTTAGAGTATTTGCACTTTAGTTCTCGAACTTTCATTTCTTTTCACTTTGGTCCATTTTCACCTATTTCTTCCAAATTACGTCATCTCCATTAATTGCCACCTAAATCAAAATATGAACATAATGAGTACATTTTAGCACTAATTGATCATACGAGCACATAAAATAAGGAGGAAAAAATATGCATTTTGCATTCCTATCATTAGCCAAGAATTATTTAACTGAGTTTCATGTCCACCACATGGCATTGGTGAATTAATCCCTTTCAGTTTTTTTCCCACTCTTGGACTATGTTTTCTTAAATTTCAAGCATTCATATCCATCTTTGTATCTTGGACTATGATTTCTTAAATTTCAAGCATTCATACTCTTAAGTTGTTTAGGCCTTCCTTGCTACTAATTAATGTTTCTTAAATCTTGTCTCGTGTTTGTACACCTTGCAATTTATATATAAGTTGCCTCCTGATTTATTACCTTTGTTTTACGTTTGGATATTTTTATCTGCAAAAAATGATCAAGAGGAACTTTTTCTCCATTAGTCGAAAATATTATCGACAACTAAGACAACAATGGTTGGTTAAGAACTATTGAAGTGGTTATCATGTATGTTGTTTATGTGTAGTAACTAAGTGAACTACATTGTTCATTTATGGGTATTATGTGTATATTCATATGATTGACTTGGGTTCTAATTTACGCGATTGGCTCATTATGTGTGCATGTCTACACACAGTGTTGTGAATAAGCTTGATCTGTTGACAAGCTCAATTTTGGTGTCAATAGCTCTTTCAAGCTTCTCTTGGCAGTTGAAATGAGCCGATTTTGAATACTTTTTTAAGCTTAGACTTCATCAGCTTCTCGAATAATATGATCTAAAATCAAGCTCGAGTAGTGCAAAATCAACTAATGTTGGTTCATTTACGCCCATATTTTCATGCATTCCTTTTTGAAATAATTGGACAATGTACGTTGTTGCATCTAGTTTTTGAGGTTCATTTTACCTTTGTATGTGTTCGCTGCTAGTAAATGAATTTCCACATTGTTGAATAATGAATAGAGGCCATATGTCAATTCATGGTAAAAACAACTTTCAGGTGTGGTCATATTTTCTGTTGTATGGCAATAATGGCATGCTCTTCGCACTTGACAAACTGTCCACTTTGTCGAAGACGGATTGATCAGGTAGTTAGAACTTTCAGGCATTTAATGTACGAGATTTCAGCTTTGAATGGATTGCTTACCAACATGGAAGGCAGTTAGACGACCGGATAGATGTTCTTTTCGGCTCTTAGATTAAAACTGTGATATGTCTTCTCAATTTCCGTGGAGCTTTCTTTATTCTTACATGGATAGACAGAAATTTTACTGTCCATGGATTTCTGGTTGAGAAAATTTCGAGATTTGTCCAATTAGTTTTGTTGAGTACTTCTTGAGCTTTTATTCTGACATTTGTTGTTGAGCAGAATATTGATACCAAAGTTTTCGGGCTCAGTATTTCACACAATACCGAATCTACACCACCAAGATTCCAAAACCCAAACACTCCTACTACCTCCCTTAAATCCGGTTGCTCGGTATTGCCCACAAATGACACGGGATGAACAGTTATTGCAGCCACAAAAACGCCACAGAGGCTGAAAGAGAGATGGAAGAAGACACTGCAAAACAGGAAGCACAAAACCAGGAAGAAAGGTTGCAACCGGGTTCTCTCAACAATAGGGCAAGCAAATAACGTTTCTCACACCCAGCCAACACAACAACGAGAACCAGCATAAATAAGGGATAGGTGGGCTTTTAAGTTAAACAGTAGTTAGGCCCAAGAGTTAATACTTAATAGGTAATGAATAAATGGGTTATCAACCAAAAGCCATACATAAATTATGGGTAGGACAATGAGTAGCTCTAATTAAATTAGGCTACTTCAAATGACCCAAATATATTATATGTTTAGATCGTTACAATTGTTGTGTCGATATTTCACTTCAGTCATTGGTTCATGTGATCGAATAAGTAATGACTTAACATCATTGCCCGGGAGGTCATTTGACAACAATTTGCCTAACATTTGTAAATTATATTTCCTATCTTCTAAATTAAACACTCTCTATCAACATCATTAAGTGCCTTCACGCTTCAAGCTTTGAAATAGTAGTTTCTTTGGTGCATTAGGGAAAGAGTTGATGTGACGAAAAAAATTCAGTTTCCTACCTTTTTTAGCTAGTCTGATGGATCTTACACTTGCTTGGCTCTGTTGTTCTTTGCTTCTAGGAATGGATAACTTATAATTCTTGGTCCTGCATGTTACGGATGCTCTTTTTTTTTTCTTTATTATTTTCAGCCTTACTCTTCAATGAGACTCGAACCAAAGTCAATAACCTAGAAATGCTTCATTACTCCTTGGGCTAGACCTCGATCTCGTACAATGACAAAATTTAAACTTTTGTTTTCATCTTCTGATAGTGTAAGATTATCTTACCAAACATACTATAAGAGGCAACATATAATTTAGTCAAGCTTCTACTGACAATGGATTGAGTAATTCATATTTGAAATTTCATATGATCGTACAAATTTGGATTGAAGTCTTACTAAAAACTTGTGAGAATAAGGTCGAATAAGTAAACTTGGTCACCAAAGACAATGGGGTCTAGTGGTTGAATCTACTCTGATAACCAAGTATTGACTATAATGTGAGCACATTCTTCTGAAATTATGGTGGGGTTAACCTGCAGAGTTTCTTGTGATTTTTGGTAAGAACTCCAGATTTTTACCTGCATAATACTTGTCAAACACGTTTTCAATAGTTTTCAAGATTTAAAGTAGACGCTACCCTTCTTTGCGTTATCAAGTTTTTATCAAAAGTTCAAGTTCTTTATTGTCCGAAGCAAGAACCCTTTGACATATGATGAATTGGTGGAAATGATGAAAGTTGAGATTGTCAATGAAGAAATGATTGACCATGGAAACAAAGATGCCCAAGGACTCCCACCACCTCAAAGGTAGATAGGTAGATGACCTACATCTCAAATAGTAAGTCGTCAATGGACACAGGTTGGACATGCTGTGCGTCCCACTTCTGAGTTCATCGTGACACAAGCTCAATATCTATTGGTACCCAAAAATTTCACGTTCCATGTTCGCTATGAAAGTGCAAACAGCAAGTGTAAAGGTTTTCTTCAAGTAATAAAGTGGATGTTGAGTTCGAATCGATCCCTCAAAGAGTGTTTCTTCCAATTACACAATAATTGATTCAAATTAATGATAAAAATACACACAATTTAATTTTTTGAAGTTAAAAATGAAAAGAAAATAATTTTAGAGTTTAATAAAACTAACAATGGTGAAAAAGATAAGATTTTGAATTTTAAATTAATTGGGATTTACGATATCACTTAATCGTTGTTTCATTAATATCTCAATAAAACGAAAAATGTAAATCACCTAGTTACAACGTTAAACCTGATTTTCCAATTTTAGTTAGTTACCTCCCTCAAGCAAAAATAACTCTAGTTGATTAGTTTTACCAACTATATTTCTGTGTTGATAAAAACACAACCAACTGCATTAAATCGTAGTGAAAATAACTTAATGGGTCACCTAGGATTAGAAGTATATCTTTATATCTTAAAACAACTTAGGACATTAATTATTTTTGGTCTGGAAAGCACAACAATCCCTCAATAATTATACAAACCACCTAACACAATCATCTATTGGCCACATAAATTATGGAAATGTAAACACAATAAAAAATGTACAATAACAATGACAACTTTAGCATCAAATGGTAAATAATGATATTAATGAAATTTAGGTAAAGCAAAATCATAAACCCCAACTTTAAATACTTAACCCATTACACAATAGTAATAAAATATGAAAATGGAGATGAAATCTATTACCAAAAATGAAAAAGATAATGAAAAGATATTGAGAAACGCAAGATCTGACTCAACTATACCTAGAGGGGGTGATTAGGTGTAAATGCAGAATTAAAACTTTAATCAACAAGCAACAAGTCACAAGTTAATTATGTTTAGGTGATTGGTCAAACAATTCAAATTATCCTATTTTTTAATACCGCAGTAATATCAAAACAGTAAAGAAAGCAGTAAACACACCAGAATTGTTCAGGGAGAAACCCAACGCTGGAAAAACTTCGGACACTTTGCCAGTCAAAGATTCACTATAAATTATTGATAAAACTTACAAACTACCAGCAAAGTTGACGACAAAGCTTTCTAATCTCCTGTCTAAAGTTTGAAGCAGCCCTCCTAGAATGTGCACACCAACACCAATCCTGGCTCCTCTTTGTAAAGTAGTCCTCCTAGAATGAGTATACGAACTCCAATCCTAGACTCTACGCGCTTATCTTCTGTAGATCTTCCCCAAGAACTCTTCGTTCTTCAAATTCTTCCTTAATCTTCTACGCAGCCAAGTTGACGAAACAATCTTGCAGCAGACTCAAGCGAAGAAACCAATTCAGTGCTTGATTTGATAGCTTTGATGTTTTCAATGAGAAGAGCGCATATGAATTGAAGGATTGAACTTTTGGATCTTGTGTAGGATGTATTCTCTCTTGAATAGAATGTGTTCAATCTCTTGTTCCCAGAAAATGTAGCGCCTCTATTTATAGGTTGGACGAATTAGGTTGAATGGGCCAAAAGAAGTCTCGAAAATCGAAATAGGTCTGGCCGAAAAACAACGTCGCTCAAGCGAGGAGCATACTTCGTTTGAACGAAGGGTATGTCGCTCACGCGACATATGGGCGAAAGTTGAGCGATGGTGTCTCTGTTTCATCCGCTCGAGTATCACTCCGGCGAGATGCTAGCGAAAAATCTGCGTGAATCATTCTTGTTCCAAACATGAAACCCCGAACCGTAGGCTATCTACCAACTATGAAACTTTACAATTTAATCCCTAAATTTTTATAAACGTTCAAGTTGATCCTTTTTTTCACATAATCACAAATACAATATATAAACCTAACTGATACAAGATAGTAAAAGAAACTCGTCCCTTGAATGTATTCTTGAAGAAATTGAAATCTTGAATCTTCCTTTGAAATCCTAAATTTCACTTTGTATTTCCTCATTTTCTCCCACTTTTTTTTCTTAGGCCTAGGGTTTAAATGTGTAGAAAGATATGAAAGATGTCGGGGAGTGTCCTCAATTGAAATTGTAATGGATTTTAAAAATCATTCTAAATTTAGGTGTCCCCAATTGAAATTTTAATGAAAACTTTTAAAATTTAGGTATTCTCGATAACTAGTAGATTTATAAAGATTTTATTAATTGATGGATTTTAAAAGATTTGGATGAATTTCATGCTTAAAAATACATAAAACCAAATCTTTTGAAATTTTACCATATTTAATGAAATTCTTATGAAATTTGTGGAAACCTATTCAAAATCACGAAACTACGTGCATTAAGATTTATAATCTTTTAAAATTCACCAAAATTTTAGTTGAGACACTCCCGGTAATCTCCTCAAAATGATTGAAATGGGCATTTAAAAATGCCAAAAATTTCATCCCACTTAATGGCAAAATGGCCTCTGAATTTTAAAAGCAGAAAATAAAGCCCCAGCTCGGCAACCATGGTGCCTAAGCGCCAAATATGGTAGTCCAGGCTGTGCTACCCTTTTCTTCCTTTTTGCAGCTTCGGTCTTCCAGGTAATTGTGCATCAGTCCCTCAACTTTATCTTACACATTTTGGTCCTCAAAATTTTACTTTTCTTTAAATCGCATCCTCCAAAATTGCAATCTGATGTCCCTAAACTTTCACACTTGTACATTTTGGTCCCAAAATCATATTTTTGTGCATTTGGGTCCTTTTTTATTCCTTTGGCTTTCTTCTCCTCCATTTTGAGATTTTAACCTACAAATGCCATAATTACACAATTATGAATAGGAATTCGCCCAATTTTATCAATAATTAGCTCGTTAAAATATTTAATAAGTGTGTAAAAACACACTCATCATTCCAAGTTAAAAGTTCATTGCCAATGTTTGTTCTTGGTCATTCTCTATTCGCCTTACTAAATCATAGTGCCACGTCATCCATAACCATATTAATTTACTTTCCTTCAGGAAAGTCCAATGAAATGAAGACATTCAATTCATGTTTCATTTTCACTTAAAGACAAGGAAAAGAGAGAGACAAGAATCTGGTGCTAATGCATTCATCCTCTCTGTACTTTCCTCAAGTTTTCTTCTGAAAGTGAAGTCCAAAAGTATTAAAATCTTGACCAAAGAATGCCCTTCTTTTTTCCACCCCATTTACTAAATATCCACAAAGAATTTCTTCTTGAACAAGAAAATGTGGTTCTGGTTTCACTAATCAGAGAATGAGATTCCCGCAGCTGAAATCTGATTGGATTTAAGACTTTTAAGGCACTCTGGTACCTGATACCACTTGATTTGGGACTTTTGATGCACTCATGAGACACCTCATTGCTGTTATGCAACGAAATGCCAGCACCTCATGAGACACCTCGTTTATGATAATTCAAAGGCGACTACGTAAATCCCTTTTTCGACTCTGTTCAGTCTACCACTAGATCTTACTGGAAGATCTGCTTTTTGAGCTTTGTTGATCTTATCTTTTCGGGAACAAGAAAGGGAAAGTGGAAACTTCAATGAGGTCCCAAACTCCGAATACACAAATTAAGCTTTTGTTTCCAATAAATGTAGGGTCGTCAACATGAGTTCTTTTTCACCACTCCGTTCAGAAAAAGAAAAAGCTTTGTGACAGTCAAACCTCTGTCTATTACTTGTAAGGCATCCCGAACTATGATTATAATATACATATAAGTTCAGAAAGATGGGAATCAAAGGTTGGAATCCCATTTAAAAGTTTTTGTTGACATGGAGAAATCACAGGAGAAAATCTTGATCAAGCAGCTAAATCTTCGTTAATCTTTTCCCATTATATAGCCTTGCATTTTGCTTTCTTCTCTCCATCACACTGATATCTAAGCACAGCAAAACATCTGTAACACAGAACCAGCAATGGCAAAAAACCAAAACCACAAAAATTCTGAAGGTGTGTGTGAGAAGATCTTTAATGCAATTTCTGGCAGACGAAAAAATCATCATGTTCATGCCTCTGTGTCTAGTGAAACTGCTCCAAAATCTCGAGTTCAAGACACTGATAATCCCACAAAAGCTAGCTTTCTGAACCAACCAAACCACAGAATGATCCCCATTGAATTTGAACCTTCCATTAGGCCATCTCCAATGATTCAGAAAGAAAATATGCAACCAGTTGCGAAAAATGCAGGGAAAGAAGATGGTTCTGAGATTTCTTTACAAGATTTAGTGATCAATGGAGAATGTCATGGCCTAAAGGGTAAAATAAAACCCAACACTCATGGCCAAGTCGAGAAAGCTGCTTCAATGAAAAATAGACCTCGTGTTTCAGTGGAGGAAAAGCCAAAGTTGAAGGGGAAGATGTCTTCAATGGGGAAGACTAAGGCCACAAAAGAGAAGGCGATACAAGAAAAAGGTGACGAAGACAAAAAAACTGTACTCAAAAGTGCGAAAAATAAGTTCTCAGATTATATTGACCATGTGAAGAAAAAAATGGGGACTGTGCCATATGTTGATGGTGATGGGGATGGAAGAACTGGTACCAAAAGAGAGAGCTTCAATGATAAGGTGTCGGAAACTGCACAAATGTGAAAATTCGAACCACATCAAATGTTGGTGATGGAAAAGTAGCTCAAAGATTGCAAAACTCATTTAAGCATGATTATATGTTACCTATCTATTAATATGCATACATGAATTAGCTTAAACTAATGAGTGTTGAGAACATTGTATACAAGAGAGAGAGAGAGAGAGAGAGAGAGAGAGAGAGAGAGAGATTTTCAAAGCTGTGATTCTTATGTAATCCATAAACAATGTAATTGTCTTAATAAAATATGGTTGTTACAAAATCCTTGAACTCTATAATGTAATGTTGTTTCCTTTGTCGGTGCATTAATTCATGCAATAAAAATTGCTTATTCAGTTCTTCAATTTGCTGCTTTTTATGAATTTTTTGTCCAAGAATAGCACGATAAAAGTTATCTTCATTAGTTGATGCCAAGTGACTTCTTCTTCTATTTGAGGATGAATAATCTACATGGTGCAAACCTAAATTATCACGTCAAAAATCTTAAGATTCAACACACTCAAGTAGGCTGAATTCATTTTTCATTTGAGTCCTCACATGTGCATATCGTAAAATTTTAAATGAGGTGATTCAACATTGTATAAGAGCATGGTGAAGCCCCCGTTATGGAAACACGCAAAAGTCCATAAAAGGGTGCAGCGGAAACATGGGCAGACCAACATGGGGTCATGTGACCACAAAAATTTTCTGGTTTTTTTTTTCTTCTTCTATATTTGCCCTTTCTCTTGTTATAACTGACCCCATAATAGGGAATTGATATTGTCATAACTAACAATTAAAATGAAGGTAGACCAAAGTTTATAAAGCTGCCTTCTCTCTTTCCCTTTTCAGCTTTTTCTTCCTCTTTGTTCTTTTTTTTGAAACTTTTTTTTAGCTTTCTCTTCATTATTATTTGTTTATTTCTTCTCTCTCTACGTTCTCTCATTATAAGTCTATCTTAATTAAAAAAGACTTGTTCACCTAGTTTCACTTCCTTTTTGTCTTTTTTTTTTTCCCTTTGTTAGTTGTCACTACTTGACAAATGTTTACTTTCTATCTCTTATTTTAATTTCATTTGACTAGAGTACTACAATAAGATATTCTCTACCGACTTTGCTACCGGCACATTAAGGTGTACATAAGGGGTTACACCCCTCTCACATGGGAAGTGGGACCCACTTTAATAAAAAAATATTATTCAAGTGGGTCACACCTCCCATGTGAGGGGGTTGTAATCCCTTATGTACATCTTTTGATATACAAGTAGATAATTTCATTCTCTACATCTTAGTTTTATGTATTTTATGCACGAAAAACAATTGAACATGATTAAAAAGAATAAAATATTGATTTGGTGACTCAATTTTTTGGTAGCACATATTGAGCACGACTATAGAGTTCAAATCCTCGATAAGTATATTTATGTAATTCGACATTGGCGGATCCAAGATCGATAAAAATTTCTTTTAACATGGCTAATAGGTAAAAAAAATTACATTTAAAAAATATTTTACACAAAAAAAAAGGTGGGCCGGGAGTTGTAAAGAAATCAAGTAGTAGGGAAATGACAGTTTCGTTATGTATATTGAAAATACGTATTAAGCGAAATTTATATTGAAGATATTATGACATATTAAAAGTACGAAAACCAATAATGAATAATTGTAGGTATGGGATTTAATATTACATTTTTGTCTTATTTGGCAAAAAACTTAGTTAAATTTTGACCCAACTAAGACCGAATACTTGGTCCACCCTTGAGCAGAAATGCGAATGAGTTTTATTTTTAGACATCAACTGATAGAAACCTTATATGTAAACTTATCTTTGCTATGAACTTCTTTCCTATCAAAATATTAATTATGCATTAGGTTTGTTGTTTTCAGGCTATTTTCAATTTTGCAAAACATTGAAAACGTGTTTGATCTATATTTCTGAAAATTCATTTTTCGAAAATAAGATTAAATTTATAATATAAAATTCAAAACAGGTTTTTGAGTGTTTTCAGTGAAAATTCTGAAAACACTCAAAACATGGAAAATAAAAAATAAAAAANTTATTGGGTATTACCTTAAGTAGTTCATGCATTGTAGGTGAGTATAGAACTTCATAGAAGACATGGTTAGTTCTGAAGCTCCTACAGGATTTTGAAGTTCGATGTACATGGATGATGACCTGTAAGGTTATTTTTGGGTTGTTGTTTTGGTCTTACAATATGTTGTATTGTATTTTTGGGAATCCTGTATTGTATATATATGACTTTTGAAATTGTATGGTAGATACTTTTGTAATCTCTAAACCCCTGTTTGAGCCATATTATTATTTTTATTCTTATTCTTCTACTCATTTTTAACCACATATTTTTCAATAAAATAATATTTTTCATAATATCAATAATTTTTCCTTCTTTGTCAATCGCACATTCTCCATCAATCTACTATTTCAAAATACCTTTTTCTAAAATAATATGGCTCAAACATAACTATATTAACATAAATTTGTTCTATTTTTACTGAATATAAATTCATGCAATAAATTGTTATAAAGCAAATTTTCAAAGTTTCAAACCAAATATGTTTTCTAGTTTTTTGTTTTGAGAAATAATTTTTCGAAACGACGATTTAAACGCGTTTTAACAATATTAAAATAGACTCTCAAAACAGAAAACTGAAAATGATTTCAAAATTCATATCTGAAACACAAACCAAACGGACCCTAAAATTCTTCTAATATTTGTTTGTCGATTCCATTGCTTCGGAGGATGCCGACCTTTGCCCACGTCCGACGAAATTTAGAGTCGATTATACAAATCTCTCTTCATGACTCCCTTCGATCATTGCAACTTGGGTGACCGTCCAATAAATCAACACATTTTCATCATATTCCTTTTCATATATATAGTAAAAAAAGAGAAATATCTGGTGCTAATTATTTCATCCTCTCTGTACTTTCCTCAAGTTTTCTACTGAAAAAACGTCGACACCTTTTGGACAATTCTCTTCTTTTTTCTACCCCATTTCCTAAATATCTACAACAGAATTTAAGCATATACTTTCTTCTTGTACAATAAGAAGGTATTCCCACGGCTGAAATCTGATTGGATTTAAGACTTTTGATGCACTCTGGAACTAGATTCCACCGACACTGATGTTCACATCACTCACTGGAATATCAAGCTCATTTGATTTAGGACTTTTGATGCACTTAGGAATCAGATACTATTGCTGTTATGCAACGAAATGTCAGTGCTGTGTGAGCAAACAACAACTACAACAACAAATCAAGTCTCTTTCTCAATAAATTTAAGATCGACTACACAAAACATTTTCCCCACTTTGTACGGTTCTTCTGTTAAGACCAAAACTAATCCAAAATGCGAGAGCAAACATAAAGTGAACACACACATGAAATGATACAGTTTAACCTACATTGTGAGAGTTATGTTCACTTAACGCTACAAGTTTTCTTTAAAATAGAGTTCTGACACTTTGCTAATATAGTTTACGAAATTAGGGCGATATGCAGTCGAGGGGAAGTGAATAGTATAATTAAACTCCACAAACTTTAACACATTCGTTACTAGATGTTCCGGATGATCTACGGTGCTTGTGAGACAGCTAAGGAATATTTCAATAATTCATTCATCTGTTAGTTCTGCTGCCTAAGTTATGCTTTATTAGTACTTTTATTTTTCTGGAAAAAGGCAAAAGGAATTTTCAATGAGGTCCCAAACTATGACTAATAATATATAATTAAATTGGGAAAGAAAGTATCTCTAGTGCAAATTGGAATCTTTGGTGGGAATCCCCCTATAAAATCATGATTAAACAGCTAAACCTTCACTAATCCTTCCTCATTAAATTCCCTTGCATTTCCATTTCTTCTCTTCATCTCACTGATTTCTGATTGACTAAGCTTCTGTAATACAGAGCAGCAATGGCACAAAACCAAAACAACAAAAAATCTAAAGGTGTGTGTGAAAAAATCTACGATGCAGTTTCTGGTGGTCCGAAACTTCACCGCATTTCGCATCATGCTCATGCTCAGGGCTCAGCACCTAGCGATAATCCCAGGAAACCAAGCCACAGAATGATTCCTATTGAATTTGAACCTTCCATTTGGCCATCTCCAGAGAGTCAGAAAGAAAATATACAAACAACTACGAAAAATGATGGAAAAGATGACAGTACTAAACGTGTTTCTCAGATTCCTGCACAAGAAACAGTGATCAATGAAGAATGCCATCACCTAAAGGGAAAAATGGAAGGCAAAACTCATGGCCAAGTTGAGAAAGTTCCTTCAACGAGAGATAAACTGCCCAGTCGTGCTTCAGTGGAGGGAAAAACAAAGTTGAAGGCGAGGATGGCTTCAATGGCGAAGACTAAGTCCACGAAGGATAAGGCAATACAAGAAAAAGGCGATAAATATAAGAAGATTGAACCCAAAAAGACGAATGATAAGTTCTCAGATTATATTGATCGTGTAAAAAATAAAATGAGGACTGTGTCAACTGTTGTTGGTGGTGGTAGTGGCAGTGGTAGTGGTGGTGCTGGGGTTGGAAGAACTGCTACAAGAAGAGATAACTTCAACAATAAGGTCTCAAGTTATATAAAGCACACAAAGATGAAGATCCGAACGACGACAAATTTTGATGGAAATAGCACCACATTCAAGTAAAGATTACAAAAGTGATTGTCAATCAGCATATGATTACATATATCTATTTATCTGCATACATGAATTAGCAGAAAATATTGAGTGTTACGAAGATTTTACACAAGTCTTGAAAGCCTGTATGAAGTTGATAAATTTATGAATGTTTTAATACAGGATTGTACTGTAATCCTTAAACTATGTAAATTTTTATTATTATGAACTCCTTAAATTATATATGCTGTTGTTTCCTTTTTATGGGTGCATCCAATAAACGTAGCTTCTTTGATCTGTTTGTGCTTATTGATCTTGGTTCCAGATTTATTTTACATTAAAGATTTGATGTGTGCATAAATTTTGTAAATTTTTAAATGAGGTGGTTGAACATGGTATAAAAGCATGATGAAGCTCCCAAAACTGATAGAATTCTGATTATGACAGTAAACTTTGCAATGAATGTTAAAAAAATTGAAAAATCAATCACTATCTTGAGGCTTCTTTTGTGTCATAATAAGATTTCTCCTCTATTTGTTGGTTGACACCATTGCTTTGGAAGATGTTAACCAAATCAGTGTGCCCAATTAAGTCGGACGAATTGCATAGCAACAAATTAAGTCTCATTTTAGAGTCTACTATATTTTGTCACGTTGGTCGATCCATGGCATTTTTAGACCTCGACAGAAATCTGATGCTGACAAAAATCTTTGCAGTGAATGTGAAAAAAAAAATTGACAAATCAATTATTATCTTGAGGCTTCTCGCCTATCAAAATACTAAGATCATTATAGTGTTTGTTGGATGATTCCATTGCTTTGGAAAATGTCAACCAAAGCTCTGTGACCAAAGAAGTCCTACTAATTACTTCTTATTCTTAGTAAATTTGGAGTCGATTATACAATCTCTTTTCATCACTCTGTTTGATCCACGGAAACCTTGGTGAAAGTCCAATAAAATCAATGCAGTCTCTTCAAGTTTCCTTTTCATTTAAGGATCGAAAAAAGAAAGAGACAATAATCTGGTGCTAATGAATTCATCCAAATGTCTACACTGTTGGGAAAGTGCGAACAAAGTCTCGTGAGGTTAATTGTGTACTTATAAGTGATTGAGCTACCCCAGCACACACTTTTTGGAACAGTAATAAAACTTGACCATGGATTGCAATTCTTTCTTCTACCCCATTTCCTAAATATCTACAATAGCATTTTAAGTATATACTTTCTTGAATTAATCTATTCTAGTAAAGAAAATGTGGTTCTGGTTTTCACTAATCAGGAAAAGAGATTCCCACATCTTAAATCTGATCGGATTTAAGACTTTTGATGCACTATGGAACCAGATACCACCTACCTTGCCCTTGATTCTCAAACTCATTTGATTTAGGACTTTCAATGCATTCTGGAATCAGATACCACCTCAGGATTTCAACCCTTTTAGGTCCCGCATTGCTTTTATGCAAAGAAATGTCGGTGCTGTGAGGGAGTAACTACAACAACAAATCAAGTTTTATTCTCAATAAATTCGTGACCAACTACACAAAACAAAACATTATCTTCACTTCGTACAGTGCTTCTACAAAGACTAAACCTAATCCCAAACGCGAGAGAGCAAACAAAAAGTAGATACGCAAACAGACACATAAATTTGTAGTGTTTTATCCTCATTATGAAAGGTGTGTCCACTTTCTACTACGAATTTTTAACATAGAGATCACACACTTCCCAGTCTTTTTACCTCATAGAGCGTACAAAATTTGGGGGATACGCAGTCAATGGAAGTGAATAGTCTAATTCAACTCCACAAACTTCAACAATGTGAGACAGCTCATAAACATTTCAATCATTCATCTGTTAGTTCTGCTGCCTAAGTCATGCTTTATTAGTACTTCTATTTTTCTGGAAAAAGGCAAAAGGTCCCAAACTATGACTAATAATATATATTTAAATTGGGAAAGAAAGTATCTCTAGTGCCAATTGGAATCTTTGGTGGGAATTCTCCTATAAAATCATGATTAAACAGCTAAACCTTCCTCCTTAAATCCCTTGCATTTCCATTTCTTCTCTTCATCTCACTCATTTCTGAGTGCACTAAGTTTCTGTAATACAGATCAGCAATGGCAAAAAACCAAAACAACAAAAACTCTAAAGGTGTGTGTGAAAAAATCTACAATGCAGTTTCTGGTGGTCGAAAAATTCGCCTCATTTCCCATCAAGTTCAGGGTTCAGTGTCTAGCGAAACTGCTATAAAATCCAGATTTCAAAACTCTGATAATCCCACAAAAGCTAGCCTCCCGAAGAAGCCGATTTTTCTAAACCAACCAAGCCACAGAATGATTCCTATTGGATTTGAACCTTCCATTAGGCCATCTTCAACAAGTCACAAAGAAAATTTGCAGACAACTGCGAAAAATGCTGGAAAAGAAAATGGTACTAATCATGTTTCTGAGATTTCTAAACAAGAAATAGTGATCAATGGAGAATTCCAAGGCCTAAAGGGTAAAATGGAAGGCATAACTCATGGCCAAGTAGAGAAAGTTCCTTGGACGAAAAATAAACCTCCCAGTCATGCTTCAATGGAGGGAAAAAAGTTGAAGGGGAGGATGGCTTCAATGGCAAAGACTAAGTCCACTAACGAAAATGCCAGACAAGAAAAAGGCGATGAAGTTAAGAAGACTGAACATAAAAAGGAGAACGATGAGTTCTCGGATTATATTGACCACGTGAAAAACAAAGTGGGGAATGTGTCAAATGTTGGTGGTGGTGGTGGTGGGGTTGGAAGAACTGCTACAAGAAGAGATAGCTTCAACGATATGGTCTCGAGTTATATAAAGCGCGCACAGATGAAGATCCGAACAACGACAAATTTTGATGGAAATTGGAAAGAGCACCACATTCCAGTAAAGATTGCAAAAATTGATTATGATTAAGCATATGATTACATAATCTATTGATCTGCATACATGAATTAGCTGAAAGTAATGTGTGTCAAGAACATTTTATAAGTTGATGAAGTTGTGATTGTTTTCATGCATCATTGTACTGTAATCCTAAAACTATGTAAGTGTTTGATTATTATATGATTATGTACTGTCGTTTCCTTTTTGATGCAATAACTTATCCAATCATTATCTCTTCAAATAACTAATGCCAAGTGACAATATTCTACATGTTGAAATCTCGTGAACCACGACGTCTAAAAGCTTAAGATTCTACATGTTCCCTGAAACGTAGGCTGGATTCATTTTTCATTAAAATCCCTGATACGTGCTTAAATTTTGTGAACAGTTAAAGGCAGTTCAATATGGTATCACGGCGCTCGATGAAGTACCATAAACACACAAGAGTTTGGAAAAAGGGAGCAGCAGAAATGTTGCATCAGTTTCATATTTATACCTCAACTGACAAAATTCTGATGCTGACAGAAAACTTTGCAATGAACATGTGAAAAAATTTACAAATCAATCATTATCTTGAGGCTACTCTACAGTGTAAATAATAGGATTCTTCTAGCATTTGTTGGTTGATGACATTGCATGGTAAGATGCCAACTGAGGATTCGTTTGATAGGGCTTTTGAAAAGTCAAAAATTGCTCTATTTTTTTATTATATTTGGATAATTTTCTGAATGTGCTTTATCTGATTACAAGAGCTATAAGAAAAATATAAGGTAACTTTCTCATGTAACTGTTCTACAAGAAGCACAAGTCCAACCAAACGGGATCTAAGACGCTATGCGGAAAGAAATCTGACTAAATGCATAGTAATAAATTAAGTTTTATTTTTAATAAATTTATAGTCGATTGCTTGAGTTTCTCTTTGTCACTCCATCCGATCCATGACCAACAACGGTCATTAGCCCATTTACTACATAAATTTGCGAACAAGGATCAAGTCTAGTTGAACATAAATGTTTGAAGATAAATTTTCAGGTAGGAAAAAAAAAGGGGGACTTTTTTTCTATCAAAAACAATCTATTACAGATGGCAATATTTATAAAATACATAACATTTAAACTTTCAAAATTGTTAAATATTTAATTAAATAACTTAAATTGCTCAAATCCCAATTCTTAGGCAAGTCCAGAAATGGGCTAGTTGCTTGTATTGGCCCAGATATTAACAAACCCAAACTTTTAATTTGGGCTTGCTGGGTTGGACTTCCATAACATATCAGATAGGAAAATTGATTGACAAAATTAACACTAAAATAGGACATACTAATATTGTAGATCTAAATTTAATAAAAACCTCAAGTTATGGCCTATAACTCAATTGAATTGTCATAGTTAAAAGCAAAACGTTCCAATTCAAACCAAAACTTGAAACTGGTCCCACTTTGGACATCATTTAAGAAAGGACTCACATTAAACATTTTAGTATTTTGGTAGACTTATATAGGCATTAACTTTCTGGTCAAATAAATTTTATCAATTCTTTGATTTAGTTTGAAATTTTGGATCAACTCGACACAATCGCAATCATGTATTTCATACATACGCTTGCAATCACGATTGTTTTCCGCAAAATTATTTTTAATAAACCAAAGAATAAGAACAAATAAAAGGTCAAAAAAGTGAGATGAAATATAATAATATTGTAATTTTTGGATCGTGCTTGCAATAAAATGCAAGAAGAGTTGACTAATATACAACAACAAAGGCGCCTTACATCAACTAAAAAAAAAGGTTTCAATAGTGTCCCTAGGGTTCTTGAAGAGTAATGTAGCTTTCATTAGTATAATGAGGACACTTGGTGTGTGTATATATTGGACATTACGTGTATAGTATGATATTTTATAGCTTATATTGAACGTTTGGTACATTGTATGAGACTGTTGAGCCGTGTTTGATCTACCCGACCAAAGATCCCATTATAATTCATGACGTTCCTTCTTTTTTCTCATTGCACGCACCGAGGGAAAACAATTTTGTTTGAAAAAATGGATCCAACTTACACGGGTGCATGCAATTGAGGGTCTATGAATCCGTTTGACGTGATTTTTAATTTCAAAAGAAGTTTTTTACTATTCAAAAGTCTCATTAAACGAGTTCTATGTATGTGCAATTGCACACCTGAATGGACAACATGCTTCATGTGATGAATTTGTTGAGGCAATAATGAAATTGATTTAGCAAAAGTCACTTAAATATTTCAACTGTCTAATGTCAAGATATTAAAAAAAATGTGCCCTTTGTATAAACACTGATTCAACAATAAACAAAAGCTACCACAATAAATAAAGTTTCCTTTCTGCATCTGATCAGATACTAATTTATGAGAATTTCTTCTTAAAAAAAATTGATTTTTAAAATTTTATTAGAGGTCAATGCCCCTTCAATACCGAATGATTGGTACATGTAATTCTGTGTTGTCTTTTGGGGGCAACAATAATTTGTTTAATGTTATATGTTTCACACCACCCACAACTTTTTGTTTGACATGTCAATAATTGACCAAAAATCTATATATGGAATAAAAAATTTCTCAAAAGTCAATTACCAATTATAGTGAATTAGCTATAATTGGGTCACTTTGATAGGGTTTTTCTTTTTTCTTCTACTTCTTCTTATATAAGATCTTTTTAAGAAAGTTACCTTAGACAAATTTTTTTCTAAAAGTTATTCTAATCAAACAAAGTAATTCAAGAAAATTATCCAAAAATATTCAAAATTCTTCTTAACCTCATAGGCAATTTGACTTTTCAAAAATCTCGTCAGACGGCCCTTAACATTAGTTTCAATGTGTTGCAAATATTACTCGTTTGATATATTAAATAGAATTGCTATGGAAAGATGATTAGTTGTTTATCACTACAGAAGATGTTGACCGTTGAGTGAATTAGGGTTCGTTTGACATGACTTTTGAAAAGTCAAAATGAACTTTTTGAAACTCGAAAATTGCTTTTGGATTCATTTAATTAATTTTATGGAAATGTTTCTTCTAATTAGAAGAGCTTTTAGATGATTAGTGTTTCGTCTAAAGTACTTTTGAAATGGAAAACTCTTTAGAAATTACTTTTCAAACAAAAATTAAGATAATTTTTTAAGAAAATTATTTCATATGAAGCAAAGTAAAAGCCATACCAAATGGATCGTTAACTTTGGATGAAAACGGATTGTAATTTTAAAGATCTAGTTTGTATGTTTTAACTAAATTACATGATGAGGTGGGTGGCGCCGGGGGGCTTCGGGTTTTAGTCTATAAGGTTGATTAACTCTTTTAACATTAGTTATGACAAATACTGCAAGCAGAGATTTGTATATTGCATCATCATAAATAAAAGTTGTTCAAAGATGATAAAAAGACAGCATTTTAGGACAAAAACCCATGACTCCCACCTAAGCATAAAATCATTTAATGAAATAACTGCCCATTTCTTGATGTTCAAAAATGTATACATCATCATAAGTATGGATGGAGACCAATTCCAACTAAAATTATTTACATTCAACAAAGTGGTGCGCTATTTGAATTGAAACTCAATAATTTGGAAGGACGAATGAGAAAATTATGAGATCGAATTGAATTACTGAATAATATTAAGCTAGATAATCGACTTGAACGTCAGAACATACTCAAAAAGTGAGAGAGATAGTATTAGAACTTAGAAGTTAGGTTGCGAGAGTGCAACAGTTTGAGCCCTATTTTATTGTAAAAATATATTTTAGAATAATAGATTGATGGATAATATGTAGTTAAAAAATAAGGAAAAAATTTAGGTTTGCGTATAATATTATTTTATTAAAAAATGTGTGGTTGAAAAAAAAAATTTATTTTGAAAATAATGGAGATCAAACAAGGGCTATATCGAGGGAGGGAGATAAAATGTTTGGAAAAGGTGTTAATGGTTATCATACAATAATTTGTTTTTATTAATAGAAATGTGAATACTTGGGTATGTTTTGGCATATTGGACTAGAAAATCTAATAATTAGCAAGTTGTCTATGTGCCACTTGAAGTTGTAGAAGGTTTCAAGGGTTTGAATTATTAGCAATTAAAGTAACACATAAGGTAGGCTAAAGATATTAGAGAAGTCAATTCATATACATTATGAGAACTTTTCTCTTATATGAAAAAAATACTAAGGTATCTCGTGCACCAAATGTCATGCAATAAATTATAAGTTTTTAAGAAAGTCCAAACTAGCAAAGATCTTTTTCTAGAGTACCATCCAGCACAAATTCTACTACAAAACCATCAAGTGGTGGTCATGTAACCACTGGTGTCCCAACATGTCAATACTTTTACCTAAGCAATGACATCAATAATTTTGGATGGTCCATAATGTTTCTCCAAGAAATCTTTAAACGTTTCTTTAGTGACTGTTTGACACTCTTTAATTTATTTTATGATTTGTTATATGATAATTTTCAACCACACATTCACATAATAAAACATTATAGAGGTATATCAAAAAAATTTCCATACTATTTATGTTAGATATTTATAAAATAAATATAATATGTGAAAGAAATAATTAATTCAGATGAAGTATCTAATTGGTAAAAAATGTGAAATTTGTGTGGGACGTCGGGGGTTCGAATCACACCTCAAGCATTATATTAAAATGTCTTTGATTGGGGCCTTGGCCTCTTGGACTTTCTTAATTCAAATAAAATCATTATTTTTTATTTTTCTTAATTCAATTAATCAAAACATTATATTATACTCATATTTTTTGGAGTACACTTGAGAGTTTTGGAAATCATTTGTGATTGCTGCACAATTGGTTTATTTGATCGTTGTATCCTGAAGATGATTGTCCACAGATGTCGCAGCAATTATNCACTTTACTATATTGCAACTAATAATATTTCTAACAATTGAATCACACATTTTTCTAAAAATCACTATTCAAAATTTTCTTTTTCTATCAAAATGATTGTCAAATAGGGTCTTAATATCAATAGTCTAAAACACCCCTAAAAGCAAATATGTAAAGTTAATGAAAGAGAAAAAGTGGACGATGGAAGAATCACATCGACATCAAAGTGTTATTGAGTAAACAATACAATGAATATATATATATATCCAAAATTCCCAACATATTTAAATACGTGGCCATATATATGGCAATCCGACAATCTCTCAAATCAGGCTTAAACACGAAAGTGCTCCATTACAAAGTAGAACACGCAATATATTTAAATATCGCGATACTTTTTGAACTGGGCCCGACTCGAATTGTGTTGTCGTAGGACATCATGTTTTGCGTCACGGTTCCTCTCTAATGATGCACTTGAGAAATCGATGGGTAATATGAATGACATAGAGAACAATTTAACGAGAGTTCTTAAAATATAATTACGTATGACTGGATAATATGTCGATAATATTTACGTTCGTTATTTTATTATTTAATACGACCTGTATGATTGACGTTAAATTCTCTCCATCCTATTTATATTAGTTGATGCAAAGCGGTTATCACGACTCACGTGCACCCTTGGCTTTTGGGTAAAAAAGGAAATGGGAATCACGTCCTTAGGTGGCGGATCCCGCAATAATTTGGTCACCTTGTCTTGTTCACCAAAATAGCCATATTAAGCCTTTGGTTTCCAATTCCGGCTCAAGCCTTCAATTTAGCTTTTGTTAAACTGTAAAGAATGAGACAGCGCGGCTCTTTTTAGATTTTAGAGCCTCTTGATTATAGTATTAAGGTACCGAAATGGGAAGCCAAGCTGAGTCACAGGTTTCAGCGTTAGGCTTAGCCGGCTTGTATTATAACAAGTTGGTGTGGTGTAAATGTTATCCTCCGCCACCCGTGGGTGGCAAAGGGGTATCGCGTGTGAGTAATGCGCTCCTTGGATGGTCAGAATTCACTCCAAATAGAGGTTACTACCCTACACTGCTAAGCAACTATGATTGTTTTTCCTTGGTTTATCGAATTAGGGTATGCCCATTCCTCCTTTGATGACTCCCAATAGAGAAAGCGTACGCGTTCGTTCTCCTAGGACCCAACTGCCCGTTTTCATTGTTCATTGGCCAGCTTCAACGTGGGCCCTTTTCTTACCTGAGAATCATAGAACCGTTTTTCAGTTTGACATTGTCGTGAGGTGAAAACTTTTTATACATTAATTTTAATAATATTTTAAACAATTAATGACACAGATTTTGACACATCATGAAATGTCAAACTTCATGTATACAAAGAGTGTACACGTAATTTAATTCACCATAGAATGATGGTAAAAAGATGTGTATTATAATAAACAATTCTAAATGAAATATGAACCTCGTTTATTAGGGCATTAAAATTTTAATTTTAATTCAAGTTAAAATCAACAATTAATTTTAATCACATATGGAATCTATAACTTTTCAACCACATATTTCATTAATTTTTATCAAAATTCACTAAAAATCTTATTGTGACCTCTGACGCGTTGTCAGTATAATGTGAATCGGATTGAAAATCGATCTAAGATTCTGTCTGATTATTTCTAAAAATTTGAATATTTAAAAACCCATTAAAACAACCACCGAGCTGACATGTTCACAAGGAAGAAATGTGTCATAAACTGGGTCGAGGTTTACTGCTTTAGTTATTCAAAAAAGAAAAAAATTTATTCATTTATTTTAATTTTATGATGTCGATTCAACTTTTGACCCTAAATATTTTTAAAGTCAATGCCCGTTCACATATTAAAACATTCGATATTATCTGATATAGTACGATTCTCTTTATTTGAGTATCTAATTTTATTGTTTCTCTTCCATGAATCTTGAATTTATTTACGGTTTACTTCTCGAAATTCAATATCAATATATATACTTTCGTATTCTACAACACCTTTCTAAAAGAATAATGCTACTCATTTAGTGTCTCGATAAATATCGATCTATATGGCACGACCATATTATCCAAAACATAAAAATGCATTCAAATTTCATTAGACAATGTGGCATTAATCCCATTACCACATAAATCGAGAATCGTCTAAAATCTTGATGAATAGCATTGCTCAATCAAATTCGTAGTTCTATCACGATACACTATTTCACACCTTAATATATAAAAGATAAATAATAAAATGTGGATTAATTGTGTTCACAAGTATAAAGATGCATGTCTGCCAACTACCAAAGGTGGGTAGTTAGCTTTTGAAGTTGCCTTTGGTCTCTTAGCTAGTAAACACATTAGCTTCTGGTAGAAAAAAACACTTTTTAACTTATGCTTAGGGTGAAGTTGCCTTTATTCTCTTAGCTTTTAAGTAAAAAATTACTCCATTAATCCATTTGAAGGTATCCCAAATTTAGCTTTTGTACACTGTGTCTTTTCTCCTTTTTCTTTTTTCAATTTGGCCAAGGATAGAGGATTAATTTTTATCATCGTCAACTTTAATATTTGTTAACGATGCTGGCATTTTCGACATTTCCAAGCATATATTTTATGTAAAGTAGGTTTTTAAAATATTTATTGATTAAATAAGCATCAGAGGTGAAAATCTGGTTAAGTCAATCGAAATTAAAATTTCTAGAGAGGGCAAAGCTCGACGTGTGTAGAAAATATGAGGCACGTCAACCTTGGACGTATGAGTTCTCATAGGAGACTTGAATTGTCTTCTTGTCGACATTGATGTTGAATGAAAATGATCCCCAATGAGTAAGATAAAAATTCATCACTGTTGATGTGGTAAGAGAATCTTATTTATGATTTTATAAAACGTTATATAGTCAATAGTACCATGTCATATTATAAAAAGAAAAAGTGTAACAAAACTTTGAAAAGTGAATCAAAAGGCTTCAATTTTCGTTGGTTTGGGGGCTTTAGGGCCCTCTAGATCTTTTGTTGTCGTGTAGACGACTAACTCAATCGAAAGAACAAATAAACAAAAAAGAAAAAGGAAAGAAGAAGATGAAGATGAAGCGAGGTATGCCAAGCAAATCTCCTTAAGACAGATTTCGCCCCCCAATTAAGTGCAAACGGGATTATGGATGTCTGTCTCCCAAGATACAACGCTCCTTCCAAAGTAGATAATTTTTTTTCGTTTTCAAAAATGCGTTTTCGAAAATAGGAAAGAGAACGCGTTTTCACTGTTTTGAAAAATCGAAAACAGAAAACGACCCAAAACGGCCAAAGAGAACGGCCCCTTAGCTTTTCATGGAATAGTTTTAAGTAAAAAATTACTCCATTAATCCATTTGAAGGTATCCCAAATTTAGCTTTTGTACATTGTGTCTTTTCTCCTTTTTCTTTTTTCAGTTTGGCCAAGGATAGAGGATTGATTTTTATCATCGTCAACTTTCATATTTGTTAATGATGCTGGCATTTTCAACATTTCCAAGCATATATTTTATGTAAAGTAGGTTTTTAAAATATTTATTGATTAAATGAGCATCATAGGTGAAAATCTGGTTAAGTCAATCGAAATTAAAATTTCTAGAGAGGGCCAAGCTCGACGTGTGTAGAAAATACGAGGCATGTCAACCTTTTTTGGGCGTATGAGTTCTCATAGGAGACTTGAATTGTCTTCTTGTCGACATTGATGTTGAATGAAAATGATCCCCAACGAGTAAGATAAAAATTCATCACTGCTGCTTACTTATGATTCTATAAAACGTTATATAGTCAATAGTACCGTGTCATATTATAAAAAGAAAGAGTGTAACAAAACTTTGAAAAGTGAATCAAAAGGCTTCAATTTTCGTTGGTTTGGGGCTTTAGGGCCCTCTAGATCTTTTACATAGTTGACAGACTATAAACTAATTTAACAACTATGCAATCAGATAATTTGTTGGCGATTATAACAATGCTATGTATAACAAGCTTAGGTGAGAGTGATACTTAATGATTCCTTGCCCTATAAATTTAAATTATTGGACACGTAAATTGGTGTTAAACACTAGTTGTGACATTTCTAATTATGTTTGATACTATTAATATAGGTAAATGCTAAAATTATTGGATACTAAACTGGTGCTACGCACTCGTAATGACATATTAATTTCACTTTTAATTATACTCAACACTTTTGGACAATGAATAAATAAGGTTTGTTGTCACATTACCTTATCCAAAAAAAAAAAAGGTTCGTTGTCACATTAACGAGCGCTAATTACCAAAATAGAAAATTTAATGAGTATAAAATCACCAGACCCCCAAATATTAATTAAAAAGTAATAGTATTTATAATCAACGCTGCCAACAAACATCCAATGTGGAGCTTATTATTTTAAGCATTATTAAATAAGAATAATGTTTTTTTTGTAGTTGACGACTATAGTAGTCGTCATATGTGACATTCTATGTAGTTATTTGATGTATTAGTTTTATGTAATTTTGTTGCCTAAAATAACAGGATAATGTCTTAATAACAAATTAACATATAGGATTATACACTTAATTATGAATGATTTTACTCAGCCTGTATTTGGTACCGATTAAAATTTAAAATCAAGTCAATAATTTATTTAAATTACATATTTTATGTGTTCCATAACTTTTCATCAAATTTTATCAAAAATTATTAAAAATTTGATTTTAATTCTCGTCGGCTCATTAAATAATTGTCAATTCTTCCACGTGCACCTTTTCTTCTCAACAACTTTTTAAACCATTCAACTATTTCCGCACATTTAGATTAAAAATGCCAACACGCGCCACCAAACCTTCAAATCGGACAAATAATTGCACAATGAGCATCTAACCGAATGTCCTAGTAATAAGTTAGTCCTCAACACATAAAAGTATAAACTGTTTTCTCTTAACTTTCCATTATAATACAAAACAGTCCTCGTATACAAAACGTATTGGATTTGATCCTCTTTAATTTTATGAAAGCTCATTTTGCCTTGTAACACATTGCCTAGAAACAATATGTTTTTAAGAGCCGACGATTGTATGTGATCCTCTTTAATTTTATGAAGCTCATTCTGCTTTACAACACATTGCTTAGAAACAATATTTTTAAAAACTGATAATTTTAAAAATATTGTTTCTAGGCAATGTGTTGTATTATAATTTCCATTATAATACAAAACAATCCTCGTATACAAAATGTATTGGATTTGATCCTCTTTAATTTTATGAAAGCTCATTTTGCCTAATAACACATTGCCTAGAAACAATATGTTTTTAAGAGCCGACGATTGGATGTGATCCTCTTTAATTTTATGAAGCTCATTCTGCTTTACAACACATTGCTTAGAAACAATATTTTTAAGAACCGACGTAGACTGATTTGAATAGTTAAAGGTAAATGATTGAATTGGGCTTATAAAATTTTTAAAATAGATAAAAAGTAGAAGTTTTGCATGAACCCGTTGGTTTTGTATCTGATTGATCCTTATTCTTATAATTGAATTTAAATATATGAATTTCGACTTACAACTTAATTAGGTTTCAAGTTGATTTCAAATTGAATTGGCCGACCAAATTCAATTTTGATGCGACATATTTCTAGAAGGTCATACGTAAAGTTTAATGAAAAAATTGATGGTCTCTATCATTGAAGACACACAAAAAAAAAAAAAAAAAAGAAGTTTTGAACTATCTTACAAATAAATTGAGGTCCGAAGGTGCAATTTTTTTCCAAATATTTCCAACTAACCATTTTTTATTTACAGGTCATCAATTTTTTTTTTTGACACATGGCATGTGGTCTGCAGTAATTCATTTTTAGCCCATGTCGGTAGAGATTAAAATCAGATTTTTAGTCAATTTTGATAAAAGTTGATGAAACGTGTGGTTGAAATTAATTACTGAATTTGACTTAAAAGTAAAATTCAGACTTTACTTTCACCAAACACGGGATTAATATAAACCCACCCATACCACCCCGAAACCAAACCCTTTCTTTCATCAAATAACATTTTCTTTTCCGATTTTTTTAAACATTTTTATTTTTAGAAAATTTCTATAAAGCCCGAAAATTTCACTGAAATATAGGCTTAAACATAACGAACTATACCATATTGACATACCGATTCAGCATTCAAAAGTTGAACAGGATAGAGAGAAGAATTTTTTTTTCCCATTTATTTCACTGAAAATCACACTTGAAGATGCCGCCGGCGGCTAGTGTAGTAGCGCATGGAGATCGGGTACCGGTAAAGGTTATGCCAGCGATGGTGCAGCAGCCTCAGCCGCCGCCGGGAGTGGTGATGACGACGGCGCCGGAGGCTTTCGCAAAGGACGCTATCATTGCATGGTTCCGAGGTGAGTTCGCGGCTGCTAACGCCATCATTGATGCGCTGTGCAAACACCTGAGGCAACTTGAAGGTGATGTACCGGCAGAGTATGAGTCGGTGTTCGGTGCTATTCACCGTAGGAGGCTGAACTGGATCCCGATCCTCCAGATGCAGCAATACTATTCGATTGCTGATGTCACAAAGGAGCTTCAGAAAGTGGAAGCCAAAAAGAGTGAAGAAAAGCAGGTGGACGAAAAGAAAATTGAAGAGGTGAACGGTACTTTTTCCGAGAAATCTCTAGAAAGTTCTGTGGAGGAATTAGAGGAGGGTAATGAAAATGGTGGAGTAGAACCCGCGGTTGAAGATTTTACACAGGATGATTCACGTGAAAGTGAAATTACGGATACAGGTAAGTATTTGAAATCCCGATCTTTATTCCCATTAATTTCTGCAAATAAATAAATCTGTGATCCCTTCGTGCTTATGAATCAGTTTTTTGTAGTTTATTGCTGGATGCATTTCTTCCAAAATAAAATTAAAAAAAATCTGTGACCCCTTCGTGCTTATGAATCTTTTTTTTTTTTGTAGTTTATAGCTGGGTGCATTTCTTCCGTTTTTTTTCCCCTGATATTCAGTATAATCATACCGAAAATTGGATCGATTCTCGGAAATTTGAAGAAAAATCGAAATGTTCTGTTTTTAAATTTTTCTCCAAATCTCCATATTTCGATAAACTAACTTTGATATTGATTGAATTTGATTCTTGCAGTTGAACAATCTAGAATTTTACTCAATTTTCCAATTATAAAACAATTTTTTTTTTTACCAAAATAGAAGTAAATACTAAATAGGGGGTGATATTTCCCATGATTGAGAAAATCAAAATGGGAAAGTGTGTTAAAGTCCTGCTCTGTGATCGTCTTACACGGAGCCCCACCCACCCTCGCACCCGATTCACTGTTAGTTCCGGGAATAGCAAATACCATGAGAGAGAGGAGCTGAGTCGGGGAGGTACACCTGGAGATGCGTGAGGTATCACTGAAATCATTAAATTAATTCTTTTGACTATTTAATGGCCGGCTTTAATTTGGTTTAACGGACGTCATGGCTGCGACTGGTTGGATTTACTAACCTTTACTAATATTCCCTGGCCCGAATAGGGCTTTGAAATTTCTGAGACCCTTTTGGATATTCGGATCCCTAGGTTGGTTTGTTCTAGTAACTCGGAGTTTTCAACGAGTTTGACCTGAGTGAACTCGTCTTTGATTTTTGGCCATGATGTTTGGCGACTTTTATCTGTGGGCCTTACAGAAGCAGCTAGACGGAATATTCTTTTGATTTTGTGCCTAAAAAAGGGTTATAAGCACTTCTAGTCATTCTATTTGTAATGATGTTACACTTTTGTTCCTAAACTTTTTCGTCATGCGATACTGGTTGGGACAGAAATGGAGGTGTGTCATTGTTTTTTCTTGAATAATCTATATAGTAGGTTTTTAGCATTGATCTAAATAGCGCGGACCCATTGATATGCACAAGATGTGCATTGTTTTAGGATGATATAGTTAATGCTTTAAAGATTTACATTGCCACGCTATAATTCGTGTTGTTTTGATGTGGTGCAAGTAGGGAACAAAATAATATCCTTAAAGTTTATATCACTTGTGGACAGCATGGTACACTGCGCTAGTGTTTTTTCTTTGGTGCAGAGGTCGTGCTTTCTTATTTTTGTCTTGGCACTGTAGTGGATTCGGTACAACAAATTAGTGCTTTCCTATTATATAATTTTTAAAAATAAAAGTCCCGAATTTTTATCTCTTCTATAACATTGAATAAAATTGATAATAAGCCCTTGTTTGATCTCATTATTTCCAAAATATATTTTTCTTTCTCTTCTTTTTAACCACACATTTTTCAAAAATAATATTAGACGCAAATTCAAATTTTTTCCTTATTTTTTTAATTACACATTATTCATCAATCTGCTATTCCAAAAATGCATTCTTAGTAAAAAGAAAAATGGACTCAAACAGTACTGAAGAGGACTGAACTATATAATTAATGAGATTTTGTTAATTTTTTACCTTAATAGTGTATCGCTTTCAATCATCCCTGTCAAGTATGTGTAAAGCTTTTATTCTGTTGTGGTCAACAGTACACATATTCTCCCCTTTTACACTCCCAAAACTGTACTCTGCAATTTCAAATCTTTATTAGACTCTTCTTTAATTATTGTTAAGATACAAAATACATTCATTCTGTTCTATTCTGCATTATAGGATCTCAAGAAGTGCAGCCGTTTCTTGAACATGTCGATATATGTTCTAACCATGAAGAGTGTGAGGTGCGTCATGAACAGATCAAGATGACAAAAGGGTTCTTAGCTAAGGAACCCGTGAAAGGTCATATGGTGAGTTACAATTGCTTACTCTTTTTAAAGTAAGATTTTGTACTTCAAATCTACAAAAAAAAAAAGTTACCTAAAAAAGTAACCTTTAAGCTTAATGAAACATGCTTTCAGTTGACATTATATGTTATAACATATGCTGCAAGTGTGCTCATCAACTGTATATTACGACCGGCAGGTTAATGTTGTTAGAGGTCTCAAGTTGTATGAAGACATATTCACTGATGTCGAACTCTCTAAATTGAATGACTTTGTGAATGAGCTCCGAGTTGCTGGCCAGAACGGTGAACTCTCAGGTGGATCCCATGATTCGTGATGCTTTTATAGTTAAACTAGTTGTTTCCTTTTGGGCCAGAAGTTTTGAGATTGTAAAGGGCATCTTCTATAGTTATGATTGAAGCAGGTTTGAGCATTATTTTTACAGTAAGTTTAAATATTGCTACCTTCTGTTGATTGTACTAGACCACCACTGTAACTTCATTGCCAAATAAGAATAAATAATAATTCCAAAATTTTAAGGTTGTCTGATTTCTCAAATGCATCTTGGAAGGCTATTTTGCATTATTTACCTAGTAAGTTTGTTTATTTAATTCTTGATATGCAGTTTACTGTGGTGAAAGTGATATCTCGATGACTCCATTTAGCGCTGATTAAGTATTTTGAATTCATATCAGGCGAGACCTTTATTCTTTACAACCAGCAAGTGAAAGGAAAGAAGAGAGAATTAATTCAGCTTGGAATTCCCATTTTCGGACAGATAAAAGACGATGCAAAAAGTAAATTGCAGAAGAGTATGGAAGAGTTGTATTTCGATACATTTTATATGTTCGGCCGATTTATTTATTTTTTCCTTTAATTAAAATGTATGTATTTACAGGCAACATTGAGCCAATTCCAGCACTTCTACAAGGTGTTATTAACCACTTGATCCAGTGGCATTTGATTTCAGAAAATCGCAAACCAAATAGCTGCATCATTAACTTCTTCGATGAGGTATAAATGTTTCTTCTTCAACTCTTATTTTCACTTAACAGTGAAATTTAATAGTGTAACTGATTCAGTTTTCTGGTTTGTGTAGGGGGAATATTCTCAGCCTTTTCTAAAACCACCTCATTTGGACCAGCCCGTTTCGACCCTCCTTCTCTCCGAGTCAGCAATGGCGTTTGGTCGAACAATTGTCAGCGATAATGAAGGAAATTATAAAGGACCACTCATGCTTTCTCTCAAGGAAGGGTATGTGACAACTTGTACATATAGCTCATGTTTGATACGTGTCCTTTATCCTGTAGCATCAAGCGTACTAAACATATCTGCTGTCAATTTGATTTAAAAAATTTTGACAGGTCACTTTTGGTCATGAGGGGAAATAGTTCTGATACAGCAAGACATGTTATGTGCTCCTCACCGAACAAGAGGGTGACCATCACATTCTTTAGAGTACGGATGGAGACACAAAACACCGAGGTAACCCCTTCCACAGGAGCAATGACCTTATGGCAATCCGATGTCCAAACTCCATACGCAGTCTCAAATGGAACAATTAGTCCCTACAAGGCAATGGATATGATCCCAAAATGGGACGTCCTTGGGGCTCCTATGGTTATGTTGTCTCCCATGCGTCCAATGATTTTGAGTCCTCAAAGAATTCCACAAGGTGGTACTGGGGTTTTCTTGCCCTGGACCGTTGGATCAAGGAAACCAGCAAAACATCTTCCGCCGCGTGCTCAGAAAGGACGATGTCTTGCATTACCGTCCCCTGTTGAAATGCAAAAAACTCTGACTTCTGATCCGGGCAGCAACCATGAAGGGAAATCTCTGTAAGTTAATCTGTTAGTGTTGGCTGTTATACATTTCCTGCGATGCTGGTAGGCTCCAGAAATGGTTGAGAGCTTGAACATCGAACGGAGTGTGGATTAGTTGTAACAGAGAGTTGAGTTTTGTAGCGTATTGAGTTTCTTTTGGATGCAGTCTTTTTTACATTACCATATATTTGTTACATTTTCCCTTTTTTCTATTTATCAAGCACAATTAATTAGCTACAGTTGATTTCCTTTTTTTGTCCATTAAATCTTTCACATTTCTACTGTCAAATCTTTAAAATAGAGAGTTATTCACTTGTTTCGGTTAGTTCGACTAAAGGAATGTGTTCCTATTTTTATTATTTTGTGTCTGATTTAATTTTCTATGTAGTTTTAAAAGAGAGAAAATGATCATACATTGTGCCTAAAAAAATTACAATTTTCACACTCCCATCCATGAGTGATATGATTCATAATTCTTCACATTAAGTAAATAATATAAAAAGCAAGCATCTTTGTCTTTCATCCAGCAAACCAAAATGGTCATCTTCATTATCAACTGATGTCCTGAAAACCTGTATATGGAATTTATCAGCCCTATCCAACTGATATAATCTTAAAAATCGTTGAGGCTGTGAATTTCGCCTGAGACTGAACTTCTAGACGAGGAGTGATAATTCAATTTTTATTCCATATTGCTAAGGTAATTTGGTTTGTGGGTTTATAACCAGTTGGTCACCTCCATGTATAAGCCGGCTTTAAGAGTGAGTTGTAGCCGATGTGGTTGTTACAGTTGCTATCAAAGCAGACACCTTTCTGGGATATTTTTGCTGAGGACCGCCCTAGAGACTAGTACTTCTAGCAGAAGACTTGTTCATGGAATCACTTAGACGGGAATATGAGATGCCATGGAAGTCAGGAGAGGTAGAATGTAATGACATATCCGACACTGCTAAGTTAAAGAATGGACACATCCTTTCCTTCCTATCCTTTCCTTTCAATCCACTTTCGAGGGTGAGTTTTGTTACATGAGGTATCTCAACATTATATCATAGAATATAAAGATCTTGAATTTAAGCACAACCACTGCCTTTGTGAAAAGTCTATTGTCAGATCTTCGTCTAAAAGAGGAATGTGATCCACACTTCCACATGTAACAATGTGGGTAGTTACTGTTTGGGAATGAAACAACGCTTCAAGAAAGGCATATTTATTCTTGGTATCAGAGGGATGTGGATATATATTCTTGCAAGCTGTTTATGCTTTTGACTAGATAAAAGGCAAGTGAAACCAATGAAATAATGGCTGAGCACTGGATGTGTAAAGAAAGTTATGATACAATTGAAAGATTCACATTCTGCTTTTTGTTACCCCCACTTCAAAGGATAGAATAGAATCATACTGACAAGCCAATCCTTTCTGTTGATAAACACTATGAAACTCTTGAATATTGCTGTGTGCCTGTGTCTAACTGTCTATCACATTCATTTCGGCAAAAAATGCAGAAAAGGGATGAACTTTCTCAGCCTACAGGCATTTGTCAAAGGTTTATGAACTTAATTTTTAGTGTTTTGAGTCATCCCACTTCTCGTCAATCTGTTGAAGTTCCCATTGAAGAAGGTTCATCGATAGATAACAGAAAAAGTTCCATTAGGCCATCAAGGGCTGATGGATCTGCTACTGCTTCTGAAATTGTAGTTGAGTTCAGACACATTGGTGGACAGGAGAATTGGGAGACCCGAGTTGATGATTACGGTTCTTCAATTCACGTTCCAAAGAAAGATGCGTCAAGCTTAATGGATGAGCAACGGAAAGGCAACTCTGCCAGCTTTCGAGCCGCGGAGAAATTTGATGAGAAAATTCGAGATATTGGCCTCCAAGAGCAGGGACGGAGCAAGGAGCGTAATCCAGTGTCCCACAAGAGAGAGGCTGTTGGCACAAAAGGGCAGAAAAATGGTTTTAGGAGCAAAGATAGTACTAATAGTACTAATCTTTTAGCTGAAGGAATAAAGGTGAATAAACCAAATGAAGAGACAAAACCAATGCCTCCGAGGCAGCCGTGGGTTTTTCTGAGTGTGCCCTCAAACATAAATCAAAAGGCTGAATCATTCATACAAAGTAGGAAAGAAGCATGGACAGAAACTTAAGCTTTGATCCCAAAAAAGACGAACTTTCTTTCTTTATTATTTTTTTTTTTTCCCATTTTGGGATACAGATTTGGAGATGATGAGATACTATATATTTCTGTCTGCTTCCTTTTTTCGATCCTCTGCTGTCAAGTACCAGAATTGGAAAGGATGATGAGATACTATATATTTCTGTCTGCCTCCCTTTTTTGATCCTCTGCTGTCAAAGTACAAGAATTGGAAAGATTAAGGTTTTGATTTCTTATGCAAGTAACTACATGAAACTTTGTTGCTATAATGTAGAAAATCTCTTCTTATTATAGTGCATTGTTATGATTTTTCACATTTATGTACCTTGTGTTTCTACTTGTATAATGCATGACATCGAATCAACTTAAAGTTCAACTTACTGAGACGAATTAATTAATTTAAATTGTTCATGGGACGTGCTTTCACATGTCAAGTACGTGCACAGAATTTTGTAAATGAGTGACGCTTGAGACTCGAAAGCAAGATAAGAAAACTTTATAAAAATGTTCCTTTTCAATTTTGAATGATTTCTTTTCTTGCTAATTATTTGAATATTACCTTCCTTCCATCCTAATATGTTTTCAATAAATATCACAATCTTTCTTTTCCTATATTAAATTATTGGGTACTAGCAGCCCTGCATCGTTTCTTTCCCATTAGAAACCAAGAAAAGTTATGTAAGAAAACTATATGGAAGGTAAATACAGTCATTTACATGTAAAGTTCAACATTCGTGATGAGAATGGCGCAAAGAAGGAAAGGCTAAATATTTTGATTCTAACAAATAATGACGTCTAGATATCAAATTTGTTAATATTTACGAAAAAAGAAGTTGACTTGAAACATTATTATTATACAATTGGAAACAGTACACATCAATAATTATGATTTCACAAGTAGAGATGACATAAGCTCAAGACAATACTTGTCGTCACAATTTTTGAAAGATGGGATGAGATTAACCGGAGAATTTATCATCCCTCTTCACAAGAACAACTATTACAATTTCAATATTTTCTTTATACAACATGAATCTATTTCTATTTTCATTTTTATAACTTAACAATTTTTTCGATCCGATCTGATTATTAATGTCTAGTTACCAAATTTCTTCGTACTAACACAAAAAGTTGAATTTAATCATTCTATAATTTTTTCTCTCTCTATATTTCAATTATTCTATATCATTATTGACAGAAATTTGATTTCAATATTTTTCATATTAGAAATGAATCTACTTTTATTATAACTTTTCGTGACTGAAATTCCAACTTTAAAAATATTACAGCCTTCTCCTCTTGGGGAAATCAAGTTCAATTATGGCATAGAAGAGAGATGATCTTGGCATGATCACTTGAGGTAAACAATCAGTCACTAGGATACAAGATCGATAGCACCAAAAGTCGAACATCCAAGGGCGACTTACGGAGGAGCCGAATAGATCTATCTCACCTCAATAAAGTTCAAGGAGGGCACCAGACACAATGTAGTGTCGGTTGTCAAGCTAAAAGGGAATGCTCTCTCTCTCTCATATTTGTAGGACGTCGTCCGAGAGAGATGCGACACTTGTCTAAACCCGCTAACCAAACCCATCAACATTTAAATTGCTCCAGAAACGTATATAAAAAGGAGCTCCTTGAACTAAGGAATGTATTTACGAACTTTCTTAGAGAAGAATTAACACTATTTTCTCGATAAATATATATTTTGAACATTTCTCTTGAATTAGTAACTCATTCTCATATTGGAGTATATACAAGGACGAGATCCAATTCCTCGACCGTATCAGGAAAATGACATCTCTTTCCAGCATCAGATATCAAATCAATGACGTCTGGATACAGATTTATTATGTAATAACCTAAAAATGTGACTCAACTCACCACTTTTCAGCTGAAAAAAGGCCTCAACAAACCCCATCTCAACTCGAGTCAATTAGCTATAGTAATTCTGATTCACAGTAGTAGCTATCAATAAGCATCAAGATTTTCTACCAATTGGGTTTAGAAAATCAAATTGGCAGATATTCTTTTCATTCTTACCCTAATCCGTGGTTAAAGTTAAACCCACACAGAGTCAAAACCTGGTGGAGAGTAACGAAAGGTTTAACCCCACATTTGGTTAGGGAAAACAGCATATATATAAAAGATTCCGTACAACGCTTACATAGTGAGCGAGAGAGAAGAGCGTCTATTTTTTTCGACGCTGACAGCCCCTTTTCAATTCATAACGCTTTGTGAGTACCCTTTTGATTGATTGATTCAACTCTTGCTATTTCTTGATGTGTTTCTGATTATTTTTTTTCCCTATTTGCATTCCTTGTATTTGGATTCTACGTTGTGGTGACTATTTTTTCTTTCTTTTATTTTTTGGTTTTTGTAGGGTCTTTGAGCTTGGGCATGTTAAATTGGTTTTTTTCTTGGGATTTTCTGATGATTTCTATTTCTTTTTTTTTTTT
>CAIGRB010105495.1:60302-76966 GCA_903798255.1 Fraxinus quadrangulata
TTTTTTTCGACGCTGACAGCCCCTTTTCAATTCATAACGCTTTGTGAGTACCCTTTTGATTGATTGATTCAACTCTTGCTATTTCTTGATGTGTTTCTGATTATTTTTTTTCCCTATTTGCATTCCTTGTATTTGGATTCTACGTTGTGGTGACTATTTTTTCTTTCTTTTATTTTTTGGTTTTTGTAGGGTCTTTGAGCTTGGGCATGTTAAATTGGTTTTTTTCTTGGGATTTTCTGATGATTTCTATTTCTTTTTTTTTTTTCCTTCGTTTTTCTGTGTGATTTTTTGCTTGTTTAGCTGAGTGGGCTTGTCTAATTCTATCGCGAAAATATAATTTTCTGTTCCAATGTTATTTTTGACGAATTTGAGTGTAAGAGATGAGAAAATTTGGGAAATCTGTGAATGAAACTTTAATTCACTCTTTTCATGCTCAATGAAGTGTTACACTATTTTATAAATAGAAAAGAAATTTTCTGTGCTAGAATATGCTATGATTTCTGAAAAATTATTCTCCTTGTTGCTATAACTTCTGGGATTGGCAAGTTTGCTTTTCTAATTGCCATGAGTTTATAGTCCTGATTGCCAGGAATTATTGCTTTCTTGATTGCCCCGAGTGTGGGATCTTCATTGATGTTATTTCCATGACTTGTTTGATTAACAAGTTTGCTTTCTTGAATGCCATGAGCTGCCGCTTTGGATTGATATGAGCTGTGAAATTTTATTCTGTTTGACATGGGTTGTTTTGATTCTCTCTATTTCTCTATTGGTATGGTCTTTATCATTCATTATTAGAGAATCAAAGACTATCAACTTTTGCTTTTGTTTTTTTTTCAGCGATGTTACTATCACTATAATTTGTTAAAAGCTTTTGTTCTCAGGAAGAGCACATAAATCCCCATTTATACAGAATGGTAAAGAGGCCCTTTATTGTTGATTGTTATCTGATTTTGTTTCTCAGTTAGCGTCTGATGTGGTTACAAATATTATTGTGCCTTTTGCATTGATCACAAACTTGAAAATTAAGGATTATGTTGTTTACTGTGTTGAATAAATTCACAATTTCCAATATCTTATGTTTTTTCCAGTGGGCTCCGGGTACAGCATTGATAACTATAGCTTTTTTGAGTGTTTGGAGCATTACAGAATCTGTGTGATGTTAAACGAATAGAATGGGTGCTAATGGTAATGTTCATGGGAATGGTGAAGGATCATCGAATGTTTCGGCCACCGAGAAAGGAAGTAGGAATAAGAGGAAATTCTTATCCGATTTGGCACTAGACAATCCGATTGATGTATCAACCTTTTCTCTGACAGAATTCCCAAGATATGAGTTGTTGGAGGAAAAATTTCGGAATGCTTTGAGTGGGTTGGGGTCACTTGTGTCAAGGTCGGAAAAGATTGTTGAGGAACCGGATGTGGAAGAATTCCAACCCTCCGATTGGGATGATCCTTATACATGTCAGCTCGAGAAACTTTTAACTAGTAATTTACTTGCGACTTTCCACAGTGCAGTGAGGAAGATTGTTGAATGTGGATACAATGAGGAAACTGCCGAGCGGGTCATTTTAAACTGGGGCATATACCATGGTCATAAAGATGCAGTGTCAAATGTTGTGGATGGTGTTTTGGCTTTATTGAAGAGAGAAAAGGAGTTCAATTTTCCAAGGCTTCCTGTATTTCAGGATTTACGGAGTCTGGCAGAGTACACAATGCTGGAAATGATACATGTTATTCTGGAGGTTAAGCCATCTTTGACTATTATTGAAGCAATGTGGCATCTTTTACTATGTGATTTGAACCTCTTAAATGCATGCGCAGTGGAGCAAGATTCTTTGGGTTGTATTGGTGGTATTTGTGGGCCAGAAGTTCTTGGAGGAAACTCTGAATCATCATTTCCCGAATCTAAACGCGACTTGTCAGACACCAACCATTCAAATACTAACAAACCACATAATCTGAAACAGTCAATCCAAAGTTCTCAGCCCAAAAACCTTACTGCAGGAGCTGTCTCTCGGTTACCAAACTCCAAAATTTCCCTCCCTAGTGAAGTGGCTAAACCTAAAAAAGGAAGTTCGTCTTCTTTTCAAGATGCTAGGGGAAAGTTTTCAAGCATCACTAGGGATCATATTCAGACTTCATCCCAAGCAACAGTTTTGGATGAAAAATCAGGGGGTAGCAGAAAATGGTCGTCAAGTAATTCCAAGAGAGACATGCTTCGACAGAAGGCATTTAACTTCGAGAAAGGTTACAAGGGTTGTGTGTCTAAGGGAGCTTTGAAAGCAAAGGTTGCTGCCTGGGGCAACATGGTATTGGACAAGACTTTGAAATCACAATCTGATTCCTCTAGTATCGCAATGAAGAGTCATCCTCCTTCAAGTGTACCCTCAGACATCTTGCCTGTTAATGATACACGCACCTTGCCTATTAAAGATACAAGGATCTTGCCTAATAAAGACACCGATCATGCGTTACCTGCATTGGACACTAAATCTCCTGCATCGTCAGAATCTGAACTTTCTTCTAACACCAAAATTGACAAATCTGGTCTTTCTAGTGCTACTGATTACTATGCAGCAATCCCATATGATGAATCTCTCCAGAGTTACGTTCCTCGAGATGACAAAGAGGAAACCTTACTGATACTAGTGCCCCGTAAGCAAGCACTTGAGAAGGAGCTCCAAGGTTGGACAGATTGGGCCAATGAGAAGGTTATGCAGGCTGCTCGGAGGCTGAGAAAGGACCAAGGTGAGTTGAAAACTCTGAGGCAAGAGAAAGAAGAGATGGAAAAATTTAAGAAGGAGAAGCAAATTTTGGAGGAGAATACCATGAAGAGGCTTTCTGAAATGGAGTATGCATTGTCTAATGCCACTGGCCAGATTGAGGTGGCTAACTCCACTGTTCACAGACTTGGAGAGGAGAATTCAGCATTGAGAAAAGAAATGGAGGCTGCTACACTGCAGGCTCTAGGGTCTGCTACTAATTTGCAGGAAGCGATGTTGAGGGAGCAAGAGGCTCTGAAGAAGTCCAAATCCTGGGACATGGAGAAGGGTTTGTTTCTCGAGCAACAGATTAAACTAAAACGCCGTTCTGCTGAGCTGCAGAATCAACTAGAAAAGACTAAAGAACGAAAGGACCATTTCAAGGTATGCTCTTCCTAGGAATAACAGTACCTATTTATGTACCTTCTGCTTATGTAATGGATGGTTAGTGCATAAAATCATAATGGTTCAGATATTAGTTGTCTGAAAGAGTTCCATTGTCTACCAAGCTGTCCTGTCAGGTGTTGCATTTACACAATGGTAAAAATATAGAAGCATATACAATGACAGTGTTTCCAGTCAAATTCATTTGGGCTTATGAATCTCACAATTGGAACTTTAAATGTTTATGGGCTCTGTTAGTAGTTTGCATGAAAGAGTTGTTTTTGCCTTCTACAACTCTTGTTTAATTTGATTGCCTCGTATCAAAGCTGAAACTTATTCAAAATTAATCTCAGATTCTTTGGAGGCAAGAAGAACAAGAAAAAGGAAAAGCTGTATCGCGCATTGATTCCTTCAAGATGAAAAGAGAAGAAGAGGATGCTTTAGCGAAGGCAGAGGAGGATGACCTGAAACAAGTGGCGGAGCTTGATCTCCAAAAGTGTAAAGACGACATAAAAAAGCTCAAGAATATGATCTCTGAATTGAGATTTGAGTCTGAAGCTTCAAAAATAGCTGCACTAAAAAGGGGAATTGATCCGGGTTATGCCTCTACATTTCGGGGAAGTCACGGTACAAGGTTCTACACCTTTCAGGACAACTTTGGGGCTGGAAGTGTCAAACCCGAAAGGGAATGTGTTATGTGTATGACTGAGGAAATTTCAGTGGTTTTCCTCCCATGTGCACATCAGGTTCTTTGCACCCAATGCAACGTGCTACATGAAAAGCAAGGGATGAACGATTGTCCTTCTTGCAGAACGCTGATCCAGAAGCGGATCACTGTTTGTTATCGCAATTCTTAGTATCCTTCAAGAGTATATAGTCGGAAGCTGGAGCCGAAGCCGGGTTGTCGGAGGAGCGATACAGTGATCTTTGTTCAAGGGGAGTTAAAATCATTTGACATTTACTTAATTTCATCTGTCCCTATTTGGTTATGAGTTTAACCCTTAATGGGAAAACAGGCTAGAAACTTCAGAAAATGCACAAAGTAGATATTATAAGTAGATATTTTCGAAAGTAATGCAAGGATTTAACTCGGTCAATTTGTGTTTACTATAGATCCGATTGTACCATTTATGTTACAATATTTTCGTCGTACTTTCTTACAATTCTGGAAGTCGTGGATGTAATATGGCGCTTTTGTATGAGTTATGCTTACACAAGTTGGAATTGGCAGAAAAAAATGCTTACGAAAATTGGAAGACATATTATAAGAATCGAACTAGACCAACGACCGAAGAAATTCAGAGCTAGTTTGAAATTGTGTGGATATATATTTATGGTGTGTTTGAACCACATTATTTTGGAAGAATGTATTTTGAAATAGTAGATTAATAGAGAATGTGTGGTTGAAAAGGAAGGAAAAGTTATTTATGTGATGAAAAATATTATTTTATTGAACTTCTAAGGGTGTGTTTGAGCCACATTATTTTGGAAGAATGTATTATTGAATAGTAGATTGATGGAGAATGTATGGTTGAAAAAGAAGGAAAAATTATTGATATGATGGAAAATATTATTTTATTAAAGAATGCGTGGTTGAAAATGAGTAGAAGAAAGAAAATGAAAATTTTAATGTGTACCAAACATGAGCTTAGAACTCGTTATAAGAACATCACAATTGGCTGGTGTCTCCAAAATTTAGTTTTTATTTGTTCAACCAGTTTGATGACGCTTGACCCTTTACCTTTTTTCAAGTTAATGTCTTAGTCGATTTTCAAATCATTGAAAAAAATAGCCAGTTCCATTGATTTTGGAACAATAGACGAAAGTTATTTACTGACTTAAAAATGATTCATAGTGTCCGATGGTTAAGAAGACAGACCTGAAATCTGTTGGGCTTCGCCCCTGCAGGTTCGTACCCTGCTGTCGACGTTCTGAGTTATTACAATTTTATTTTTCCCTCTGAAAATGTCACAGTGTATTTCCTTTACCATGTGCATTTTCTCTTGTTTACAAATGAATGATTTATCTAATCATGAGTGAATGAATGACATGAAAGATATGATTCCATTTGACAGAAGCAGAATTAGATTTTAAGGTGGGCTCAAATTTAATCGGAAGAAAACAATCGAAGAAAGTTTTAATGATACAATTGTTCAACATTTGAATATCATTTTATGAATAAGTCTCTCCTAGAGTTTGGGCCTTGAGTCGTCTATGAAGCATTTATCGCTACCTGTATTTGTTCGAGAGTTCTTCCTTTGGTTTCGGGTACTACTTTGATCACAAACAAAATGGCAAGTGCGTTTACTGCAGCATAAAGAACGAAGGTTCCTACAATCATAGTACAAATGTTATGTGGTTAGGACAAATTCTCAATAGACCTAAAAAGATAGTCGTTCATAAGAGTAAAGCAATCCAAGTAGTATTGACTAGAAGTGGGATGGTTGTAATGACCCAACCTTTGTGCACAAGTCGTTATATCATACGTACTGTCCGTTTTAGAAGAGTATCTACCCTCTTTAACGCTCAAGAATTTCTCTCGTGTCCCAGAATTCGAATTTTAGACCTCTATTTTATGAGAAACTTAAGTTGAATCGTGGTATCAATTGAGAGACTTAAGTATGATATAACGGTTTGAGCATAGAGGTCGAGTCGTTACAAGGGTAGACTAGACTAAAACTAATATTGCCTTTGTGCTTTGAACCATATGGCAATATTGATACATTTACTTACCAGAGGAGTTCCAGCTCATAAGAAAATTGAATGTGTAAGAACATGCCCATGCGCCAAACCAGTTCACGAGTGTTGCAAGGCTTCCTGCGACTCCTTTAATGTTTATAGGAAATATCTACAAGAAATACGATTATTAGACTAAATGATTGTGTGTTCATGTACGATGAACTTGAGGTTATCGAGTTATCATACCTCGGACATCACTACCCAAGGAACTGCTCCCATTCCAGCTGAAAATGCTCCTATGTACACCTGATTTTGGAAAATCATCTCAACTTAGATGAAGAATTCTTTCCACTTTGGTCGAAGGGAAGGGGTGGACTTACTAGTATGCCTGTCACAGCTAGTGCTGGTGCTGCATTCGCTGCTATTCCGTGCTCCTGTTACATAGTATAGTCCATTCCGAATGACAATCTTTTGACAAAAATGATAAGGGAAAGGTTTAACGGAAACCTAAACAGTTGAATCTTTACCTTGAGATAATATGAGCTCCCTGTTAATAGACAACCTAGGACGAGGCCGAATGCAGAAACCTGAAGAAAAAGACATATTGTGAACTTGCATCGTGAACAATGTAATAATATGGGTGAAACGAATGGTGTTCAATAGTGAGATTTACCAGTAAAAGCGGTTTCCGTCCTGCTCTGTCTATTAAGGTTGCACCTAGTGCAGTGATTATGACCTGAAAGGATATTCAGTATAAACGAAAAATGCACTAATCTCTCATAAAAACTGACACTTCTGTTGGGGTATTGACCTGAAGAATAGCATAAACTCTGGTTCCAACGTCGGCTGGGAATCCTGAGAAATTGCAGGTGAGAAATACAGATCATTCGTTTGACATTAGTATTGGAAATTTTCATTTTGCTCTAAAAGATTATAAGTAGAGTCAAGTTATTGATCAGATACTTACCTGAGGACTCAAAAATACTGCTGGTGTAGAAACAAATTCCATTGATTCCTCCAAATTGTTGAAATACCATTAGTCCAACCCCAATCTGGACATTATAATAAACAAGCTTTAGTTTTTTTTTCTTTCTTAATACTGTCTAGTGTCGTCTTATCTAACTCATCAAATATCCCAAAAAAGAAACAAAAGTAGAGATTTACCGTGACAGAACTCAAGTATCGTTTTTGAAATAAGTCGAGTAGTTTGGCTTTTGGAAGTTTCTCAAGAGTTTCTATATAATCCTGTCAAAGAAAAAATAAATATTGTTTGCATATAGAAATAATAAGAAAATCGGGATTTCAGAAGTCTGTACTTGGATTTCAGCTGCCTCTTCGGATATGTTAGCATTTTTGCCTCGAAGTCTTCGTAATGCAGCTTCAAACTCTTTTTGATTTCCATTTTTCGCCTGAATATATTTTAGTAAGATTTCAATCATTCTACAGTAAATATACATTTAAAGCAGCATTTCTTACCAGCCATCTTGGAGATTCTGGGATGATAACAAGGCCAACAAGGAGAACAGCACATGGAACTATTCCTGCAGAGTTCAAAAAGTGATTATTTTTGACAGGATTACTTATTTTCATATGTTGCTTATGGTACGTCTCTATTCTGAAAATTTCAGTTTTTCGAGCCTTTCTATAACAGAATATGTGAATTAGGCCAAGCATTATCACCTGTTATTGCTAAAGCCCTCCATGTTAGAAATGTGCCTATGATGAAGGAAACAGATACTCCAGTACAAATCATTAGCTGTGGATCAAGAAGCAAAAAATGAGTTGGTTGAGAATATGTCCTCGAGATTTTTATGGTAAGAGTTTCATTTTAGCATCCAACACGGTCATGTACAAAACGTGCGGTTATTGTTTTAGCTTTTCTAATGTCATACGTAATAAAGGACATCTTTACCTGGTTTATAGTTGTCAAAGCTCCTCGTAAATCTTTAGGAGCAATTTCAGCAATGAACACTGGTACCTAATAATAAAGAAAATCGATCATAAAAAAGGAGTCCTAATGCGTCATTTGATCTATAACGAAAACCAATTTTACCACATATGAAAAGACTCCCATTCCATATCCTGTTGCCAATCTTCCAATGTCCAGAGGCAGAGATCCCTGGTGTTATTATTCGGAATTTTATCAGACACGTTTGTTTTGTGTATTCTTTTCGTTCATTAGTGACTCAGAAAAAATTAGTTACAGAAAGTTTAAAAATATAAACCTTGGCGAAGTAAATGGCTAGCCACCCTGCTACACAGAATCCACTTGATACTGTCATCGCCTGCTTATATTTCATATCAAATGAACCTAAATTAATCCAAAAGAAGTTCTAAATAATGGTTGATATTCCTATACGTATTAGAATCTCTTCAAGCTTACCCCTTTACGACCTACACAATCAGCAATTTTACCACTTGTAATCGCTCCAATCATCGCTCCAAAAGTCAGTATCGAGCCAAACAATGAGTACTGCAAAGTAGAGGAATCAAAAAGAAATGATTAAGTAATGAATTCTTTTAAAAAGTATGCAAGAATGAAATCCAAGTACGTATGAAAATTCCAACAGATAATCCTACTACAGACCTTTTTGGATCGCACTATACAGTACAAAGATAAGTCACGAGTACTTGGTATAAATTTCAGTACATCTTTAACTAACCTCTGCCAAGGATAAACTCAGATCTTCTCGGATGGCGGATTGCGTAGGTGATGAATACCCTGCCTGAAAAGTGAAAAAAAGAAAAAAAAAATTAAAAAATATGATAAGAAAAAAGACTAACAACACACTTTTTGGCAACTTATAAGAAACTTGAAAAGATACTTATTACTTACACAAGATCCAAATGCATAAGAACCACAAACTGCAACAAATGTACTGAGATAAACCATGCATCTTTCCTCCTTTACATTGCTGTTTTCGACGTTCTTCTCTTGTGAAATAAGCGGAACTTTAATTCCTTCTTGCAAACTGTTTTCAACTTTCTCTATATCTTGATTCTTAGCCATGGCTCTCTTCTTCTGTTCTTCACTTTCCAAGTGAATATATTGTTTGTTTGTGTATATATCCTAGAGAAGGAAAGTTTCCTCAAGATATATACTCAAACAACAAATATAAAAAAATAGAAGAGATAAAAGTTTTTGGATGGAGCAAATACGTAAATTCTCGTATAGAAGTTTAAGGTGTTACGGTCGAAAAGCTTAAAAATTTAAATTTGGTAAACAACACTACACTCAAAATCAAGCATTCAACTTGTGCCACTTGAGATAAACTTTATACAACACATGCTCAAAGTCGAGCTTTAGAAAAGGATTCACTATGTCTCGCTATTAATATTCATGTACACTATGTAAAACCTGACAAAATAACTAGGTTAAATTATCATTAAAAGATGCTTCCAAAAAAGACAGAAGTATGGCTATGTATACAGTTAATATTCAGTACAAAATAAGTTGATGGGTCCTTTACAGGTTGGCTGCTGGTTAAATCTAGTTGTCTCCTTACATAAATGAGGCTAAAATTTAAGCAATTTTGTTTATTTTAATGCCACTAGATTTCTTATATTTAATATTTTTGAAGTACGGTTTTCGATATACACTTTTTAGGAATCACGGGGTATTCAATCCAAATTATTTAAAATCATACGATAGTGTATTGGGATGTTATTGATATGGGAAAAAAAAGGCTAGTGTAGACCAAAAAAAAAAATGTATAATAATAATTAATGGATTGGGTAAATTTCAAATAATTAGCCCACTTAAGTCCATTGAAACTAAAGTCTATTAAAACCCACATAAAAAAGGCCCATGAAAGAGGTCCATCCTACTTTTAAAATTCAATAAAATAAATTAAATCAAATCAAATCAAATCAAATGGGATAAAATCAAATCAAATCATGGGTGGTTACAAAGTGGTTACCATTTTCTCTATAAATAGGACCAAAGGTCCATAAATAAAAGAGGACAAGGGAAAAGCTATACAAAAAATTCAAAAGTGTAGAAGAAATCCAAAGACCGGTTGAAGAAAAAAACTTTCTCAAGTCAAATTTAAAAATACAAAGAAGACCAAAGTCTTCTTCAAATTCAAGCAAATCCAGGAAAGCCTAAGTCTTCTTCAAACCAAATCAAATTCAAATTCAGGTCTCGAAGTTCAAATCCAAGTGTCAAACAAGCCAAATTCTCCACAAGTCAAGTTTTCAACAAATCTTGAATTCCAAGATTCAAACTACGTGACCCCTCGTCTTCGACATTTAGATCATCAATCAAAGGATTGTACATTTGTTGCAGTTACAAGAAGATCACCATCCACTTAATTTATCAAAATAAAACTTATAGCAATTTCTGTATTTTAATATACGAAATTCGTCGTACAGCAAGGTAGGTCGAGAAATAATGAATTATTTTCTTTTTTTAGTTTTTATGCTCCATGTAATGATTCATAAAAGAATGTACATGTGATGCCACCAATCAAATTGACAAAATATTTCACCTACCTCCAAAGTTGAAGCTCTCACCTATCACTTTTCAGTTCACTTAAAATGTTTTGGTTATGTTTATAAACCATTTATAATCAATCAAAACGTTTGGGATCACAATTATTATTCACTTATTTTATTTATTTATAATTTAAACCGTTTATAAATACTTCCTAAACATGCACTCATGAAAAAAATCAAGTAAATATTCACGATATAATAATAATTTTGTTGTAATACTTGATTTCGGTGTAACTTACAATAGATATAGTACTGAATCAATCCAAATTTATCCTTTATCAGAAATAAGGATAAATTTTTTTTTTTTTAATTTGCATAAAAGAATTATCTTCATAATTATCACAGAAAAATACTGATATTTTCTTCTTCCTTTTTTCTTTAATGATTCTGGCCCAACATTGAACTTTATGGCAGCATAAACATAAGAATGCTCAAGAGTAAACAAAAATGTTGAAAAAAATAAAAATAAAAACTCACTTTGGGCTTTAGCGTCGATCGGATGCTGATACCATCACTGTGCAGAATTTTTTTTAAGAGTGAAATCTCTCTCAAAGTGAAAGTTCTGAAAAGAATATAAATAAATGAAGGGCAAGGGAGTGATTACCTTTTGTGTGTATGAAGAGTAACGTTATCCATCACACGTCTAGGTGACATTGAATTTGATTCGTTGACACAAGTATTTTTCCATGTATAAAAGGTAGAGATGTAATTAATACAAGTCGATGATTACAGTTAAAATTCTTTAACTATAATTACCAATGTGCATGAATTTGGTAATCACTATTTAGTCTATTTTCCAAGATAATTTGGAAACTTGATCTAATTATGTAAGATTTCAAACTTCTTGCACAAATTGAGGAGTGAAATATGGTACATTTTTGCACCAATTAACAAGTGAAGTATGGAAATCTATCAACTAAATAGTGAGATTATGATATCAACAAAAATAGCTGAATCACTCATCATTCTATTCGTAGATTACTACTACTTCACAAATATATGAATTGGATAGGATAGAGTAATGTTATTAATCACGATCATTACAAGTTTCGATGGTAATGAACTTGTTCATTAATATCAAGGCTCATTATCACCTGAACGGATGATAATCACTATTAATGATGTATAAAATTAGTCAAAAGACAATGAAGGAGAAAGTCACTATCACCTAAACCGGTGATGATTAATTGTAATGAATAGCATTATCCGATTGGACAAGGAACCACTATCAAGTACATTTTGACATAGTAATATTAGCTAATACCAGTTGTACTTAGCACCAGTCTAAAGGGCATAAAAAAGTCACATTTAATTGTTTAATCAACTCCATTGAACAATTAAAAATGGACCCTACTGCCATCTGCATTGTGTCAAGCACCATCGGTACTAGATAATACTATACTTTTCCATGACATAACACATTGTTTACACCATATTACATGGAAATAGATTGTTTTATCTTCATAATATCTAAAACCTCCAACTTTTTCAGGCCTCCAGAAGGGTCGAGCCAGGCCCACCTCTAGATGCATATATTAGATTAAAGCATCATCCAACCAAAGTAAGCTGGACTAAACATGAGACCAACACCTCATTCTGGTTGCAGAAACACACTTGTTAAGATTTAGCATCAGTGAGAAGCTCCTGTACAACAATCCAGATCTTTTTTAAATTCTTTTAAGAACAACAAACATTGATAGTAAACATCGATTTACACTATAAAGGGTGTATGTGATTCCAGATCACAGAATTCCACTGAATCTATCTAAATGAACAAAAGAATGAGCTACATATCAATTTCAAGGAAGCAAATTGCAGTATGGAGTTCAATTGACATCATCACGTGAGTACCAGTTGATCACCTCACAGATTACCTACCACTAGAATTCTCATTATCTTCCTTGGGTGTCTGAGGACAGTCTTCATCAAAAGTATAAGGCTGATAGCCAGCAGGCGTCGACAATTTACCAGAACCGCTGCTGCTTGCTAACCGCTCAATATCATCAATAGTTGCAATGAGAGATATTGGTCTTTCCAGCATCGAAGGAACTGGTACGTTAGTGTCCAACAATTTAACAACCTGGTCCATTGTCGGCCTAGCATATAACTGCGGATGTGAACAAAGAACAGCCACTAACACGTACTTCTCTACAACAACCGGAGGACCCAAGTCTGGCATATCTTCAACGACATCCAATGCTCTACCATTCCTAACCAGAGACCAAGCCCAATCAGTGATGAGTGTAGGCTGACCATCATTAACTGCCATCAGCGCTTTCTTCCCACTCAAAAGCTCGAGAAGTACTACTCCAAAACTATAAACGTCACTTCTCTCTGTCAATTGTCCATACAATGCATACTCAGGTGCCACATATCCCATTGTCCCAGCCACCCTAGTACTCAAGTGAGTCAATCCCTCTGGGTTAAACTTTGCTAATCCAAAGTCCGCCACCTTAGGCTCAAACTTCTCGTCCAAGAGTATATTACTCGCTTTAATATCTCTATGGATAATCGACGGTTGTGCACCATAATGCAAATAAGACAGACCTTTAGCCGTCCCAAGTGCTATCTTCTGACGTATAGGCCAACTCAACTTCTTCTCGACCAACCCAAATAGATGATCATGAACACTCCCATTCTTCAACAAATCACATACGATTATCCTTTGGTGACCCTCATAAGGGGTTGTCGCTGTACAATACCCTCTCAAAGCCACCAAATTCACATGTCGAATGCTGGCAATAACTTCCACTTCGTGTGTGAAACTCGCATCGCCAGAAGCAGAACAATTCTTGAACCTCTTCAATGCCACTTCAGAGCCATCTGGTAACACTCCCTTGTACACATTCCCATATCCTCCTCTCCCAATTATATTATCCCTAGAAAAATTCTTCGTTGCGGCCTTAATTTCATCAAATTTGAACCTAATTAACGTAGTACTCCCTCTAATCGAATCCAACCCAGAACTTGCGTTAACCTCATTCGTCACATTTGTTGACTTTGGCTTTAAAAATTTCTTCCTTCTCCGTCGGAAAAACCAAAACACTAAAAACCCCACTATCAAAACCACCACAGTAATCGACACACTTACAGGAATTACTACCTCTTTCTTCTTACCACTCGAACTGGGTGATGTAAAATCGAGATTAAACAAGCACTTTGCTGTACCTTCATTGGTGGGCCCTTGGAGATTTGCAAAAGCCGCGACGTAAATAAAAGGGTAGGCCGTACAATCGGAGACGTTCCCGATTGACGGGCCGGCAAGGTACGAGGCTCGAAGCCTGGAAATTGCAGTGGTACACGTGGCGCAAGGGGAGTTGTTGAGCAGGGACTGGTTACATGCTGAAACGATGTCGTCGAGATCCTTTCGCGGGATAACGGATTCGAATTCGGATCGTGTGGTGATGTTCATACAGCCACGGGCAATCCATGTCGTCTCGAAGCCACACCGACGGCGTACGCCGAAGTTGGGTTCAAACTCGTTAACCACTGATTCATACGAGTCCCAGCACGATTCGGCCGACTCCAGCGGCGGGAGAAACGAGTTAGTATCTCTGAGGTACTGAGATTCAACGAGTCGGATGCCCTGTTTAATATACTGGCATTCCGATCGGCTATCCACGTTACTGGGCCTCTTGCCTTTCCGTAAAACACCAAAGTCTAACGGGCACCGGGTGGAGACATTACCGTTTTGGAGGAGGTCCCGGTTGGGCTGGCGGCGGCTGGAGGTAGAGGGAACCAATACTTGGCACAAAATTGATAAAAACAGCAAAAAATAACAAATACGCAGCATTGAATTTAGGGTTTATAACGACGATTCACAAAACTCGGGTTTGCTTTATTCTACGGCGGCTTGCCATTGAGCTTTTGAGTTGGGAAGGGAAGCGGGTTTAGGGAAATGGAGTTGATAATGAAGAACATAACTATTCATTGAGCAGCCAAGGTAGAGATTATTCAGTAGAAAATAAAAGAGAGAAGGTTCTGGGAAAGAGGGAAAGGTAATTTGGAACACAGGAGTTGACTTCAATGGCCGATACGGTAAATTGAGGGGTCCACCATTGTTGTTGAATGTTGAGCTCTGCCAGTGCGTATAATAAGGCGAGGTGAAAGTGTGAAAATGGAAATGGTTAAATAGTTTAAGGGTGTGTTTGATAGAGATTAAAATTGAATTAAAAGCTCGATTGTTAACAGTCGGCAATTGAGCCGACTTAACAACCAGCCTAGACTGCAAGCTGTTAGCAGTCGGTCCACGTGGTTTTTTTTAATGTGAAAATTACATAAAACCCTACTTTTCAAGATCAATTTTCAAAAATCAGGTAGGAAGTTTCACTTTTCAAAAATCAGATATTTCATTTTTAAATTTTAAATATTAATTATAAATTTTCATCCCAAATCCTAATCAATTTCATCTCAAACCCTAGAAAGCATATCTATTTTCTTTCTCTATCCATCTCTCCGTCCTCTCTCTCTCCCGACTTCTCCGCCTTCTCTCATCTCGTCTCAGCCTTCTCTCTTCTCTCTCTCAACCAACCTTGACCGGCAACACCTCCCATCTCTGTCGGCGATAGAGGTGTGGAATGCTGTGGTGGTGGAGGTGTGCGGTGCGGTGTTTGGGTAAGTGGTGTGGTACCGTACGTGGGTGGTGGTGCAGTAGGGGTGGAGTTGTGCGCCCTTTTGTTGTTCGCCCTTCCGTCGCGGAGTTGTTCGACAAACCGTTGCTACAGTTTGAGAGTGCAGATACATTCTTCTTCCCTTTTTTTTTAGTGGTGTGGTGATGACAGTTCGGTGGTGGAGGTGTGTGGTGCAGTGGTGGGTGCGCGCGGTGATGTGCTCTGTGGTGCTATAGGTCCAATGGTTGACTGAATCATGTGGTGTTGTATGCTTTGGAGGTGGTCGTGTGCGATGTCGTGGCAGTGGTGATGGAGGTGTACAGTGCGGTGATAGGAACGTAGATCTCTGGTGGTGCTGTGGTGGAGGTGTGAGGTGTCGTAACGGTGGTGGTGGTGGAGATGTGCGGTGCGATGGTGGGAATTGAGATCTCTGGTGGTGCTACGGTGGAGGTGGAGGTGTGCGGTTCAGTGGTGGTTGTTGTATGTTGTGGTTGTAGCTGTGGTCGTGGTCATGGGTGGGATGAGATGAGATGAGATGGGGTAGAGTAGAGTAGGGTGGGGATGTGTGTGTGTGTGACCAATTATTTGGCTGACTCTGACCACTAATTGGTTAATTTTTGACAAATAAAGAATATGTGACCTAAAAATTGTGATCGTGACTCACAATTTATTAAGTTGAAATCGAGTTGTGACCAATAAAAGTTTTGATTTTTTGAATCTCTGACTTACAAAAATTTTTCATTCGTGGACAAGAAATAACTTGTGACTATAAAATTCTTAATTTGTGACCAAAAAATAAGTTGTGATCGAGAATTTGTAATGAATAAATGAGTTGTCACCAATAAAATTTTCGATTCGTGACCGATAAATAATATATGACCTATAAAATTTTGATTCGTGACCGAAAATTAATTTTTAACTAATTAATTAGATAATTGTGTGACCAAATTGAATATAATTGTGACCTTAAAAATTGTCGAAATTGAAGCAGTCGTCGGAATAAAGCGGTGGCGGAACGGTCACCGAAATAGTTGTTGGATTTAAGCGACAGTCGAATGGTCCCCAGGACAGTAGCCTGAGTAAAGCCAGTCGTCGGAGTAGAGCGACTGCCGGAACAATCGTCGGAGTAGTGCGGCCACTGGAATAGTTGTCAAAATAGTTCCCGAATCAGTAGGGGTGATGGAGGCGGAGGTGGGATGGGTGGGAATAAAATATATTTGATTAATTAATTAATAACTGATTTTTGCAATTTTTAAATTTATGGTTTGAAATTGATTTAGTAATAGTTAAAACCTTACCCATGAATTCTTTCCTTTTTTGATTTTATTAATAATTTAATATTTCCTATATTAAAAAATATTCTTATTCTGCATTTAATTTTTAAATATCGTTTTCTCAATTCATTTTTTGTTTTAATAATTATTTCCTTTATTAAATAGGAAGAAGTTTGTACAGTTTGGGAAGAGGTTTTGATTTTTTTGTTCAATAAGATCTCAAAGTGAATGATTGACTGGACCTCTTTTCGAGGAAGAATTCAATTTCTAGTACTCAATTTGAGACTTCATAGGCTACTTGGCGGTACTAATATTTGTATTCTTTTTTATTTTAATAATTTTCTTTTATTTTTCTTTTTATATATAACTAAATAAATAATTTTAAATTGATAATTACCAAATTGAAATATTATTTTTTAACAAATTAGAAAATTCATTTTTTTCCTTTTAATTTTTTT
>CAIGRB010105495.1:100107-118869 GCA_903798255.1 Fraxinus quadrangulata
GTGAAATTCTAACATTATCTCTAACGAAATATTGATTTGAGAGCACAATGACAATAATTAGATTTAACAACTTAACAATAAACATGTAACCATCAATTACATAATGGAAAACTCTATTTCAGAAAGAGAAAAAAAGGGTAAAAGAAAGAATAAAGGCAAAAATTAAGTGGCGTAGCCAATATGGTAATAAATAATGTTCTTGGCAGAATATTAAACGGAAAGTACAGGGTGTGAATTGGTCGAGCTTATCTGTTTTAAGGAAAAATATTTAAAATCCTTAATCACCATAAAATTTCACTAATCTCATGTAAGTAAATGCTTAGGTTTTAATCCCACAGTTAATTCATACCATTCTAATCCTTTTCAACTTTCTTTCCTAAACACGCGGAATAAATGATTTTACATTCACTTGGGTATATGGTACATGAGATCTGCAATTTGAAACTTACGTTTAGGACAGACACAAACAAAAAGACCCCTATTTCTGAGCTGCTGTGTGTACGAGAAAACTGAACAATCTAAGCAAAAGCAGATGGAAATTGTGGGACAGTTGCAGAAACAATATGTTGACTCCATAACTTCTTTGTTTCGTGAGGTAACTACTTTTTTAATGATAATTTTCCTTTTTTTTTTTTTTCAAGAACTTTTTATAGATGATTTTGAAGTGGGCTCTATTTATTTGTTCAATTTGACATTTTTTTTTTGACATGGGTTTTTTCTATTTTTGTGGTTAAAAAAAAGGAATATTTGGACGATCAGTATGTACAGCTGCAAAAATTGCAAGATGACAGCAACCCAGAATTTGTTGTTGAAGTGGTTTCAATTTTCTTTGAGGATTCTGAAAAACTTCTGAATGATTTGGCTTCTTCTCTGTCAGTTTCAATTTCTCTATTTTGGGTTTTATTTTGTGTTTCAGTTTTATTAATTGATTTTTTTGTTTTCCGTTTTCTTAATTTTATTTCAACTATATAGTCAACAGCAAGTTGTAGATTTTAAGAAGGTTGATGGCTATGTCCACCAGTTCAAGGGTAGCAGCTCGAGGTATCAATTTTTTATTCTGCATTTTTAGTGGAAAATTAAGCTATTTCTTTGGTAATTTTTGCTTATAACGTTTCACTGTTTCATTAACTGAAATCCAGAATTTTGATACTTCATGGTTTAATTTGCTTATTTTAAGTCATTTACATATACAATAATGTCAAATAACCAATAAGAAAAGCTAATGTTTTGTTAAGAGGAAGTACATTAAGATCTGGATGAGGTTTTAATTGGAAGTGAATGATCAGGTCAAAAATTAATTTTTTGTTTTGAGTTGTTCTTCTTTGTGAATTTTGTCTGTGTTTTTTTTACATAACAGTGTAGGTGCACACAGAGTTAAGAATGCATGTGTTGCCTTCAGAAACTTTTGTGAGGAGAAGAATCTTGACGGGTGAGTCGACTGAATTCATAATCGTGTTCCATACTTTCATTTCATAAATGTTTATCTAAGTGCTATTTGAAGTAAGCATTATGAAAGAATTGATCGGTAAGGCTCAGCTGGTCTGTATGACATAAATTTTCACTGCCATGTTCTCTTTGTATGATTTTGGATGGTTAGTTGGAAAACCCTTTTGCAACTTTCACTTAATATGAACTTAGATGTGGCCATATATTTTATTTGAGTTACACATGAAAATGGAATGTGGGTATTTCGTATTTAGTAAAATCTTCAATGTTGTTGTGTTTTTTCGATCTAGTTCTAACAAGAAGAAAAATGTCCATACTAAAGCATCAAATCCCATTTGAAGATCAAAGTATGTCATTTACACAAAATCACGAATTCTAAAACCTCCGGAAGAAACTGGATCATATTGTCCATTTTGAGTCAACTCTTCCTCATCTGAATCCAGATGGTAAATTTCATATAGTTCAAACTAAGAAAATGGAAGAGTGCATGGAACTGGATGAAAACAACCTTTGGACATGCATTGAGACTTATTTAAAATCGTTGTATTATTTTGAACGATTTTGATTGTTTGTGATTGAGCCTTTCTAGCATTGGTTGTGATTATCAGTATGGAAATAGTCATGATGTGTTTACCTAGTAACCTCTATCCTCACCACTTACAAAATGTAGTCAGCAAATGCAAATCATTGGGGGTAGAGATGTACAATATCTTTTTATTTTGTCTCCAACCTTTTTTTTGGCTATAGGAGACTCCAAGCATGTTCGGCTAAGCTTAAAAGCAAGTAAAAGTTACTTTTATGTAACTTTTTTCTCCAAATGTATTTGGATATGTTACATTTTCCTTTCTTTTAAGTACAAAAACTTACTTATTTGGAAGAAACTCTTGCTATACTTGCAAAATAAGTAACTTATTTCCTACTTTAACCAATAAAAAACTCTAATTTATTTTTAAAAAATCCACTTATTTACTTATAAGTGAACTTTTCAATCTTAGCCAATCATGCTCTTATGATATCATAGTTATATCGAGGACAGCTTTTTTCTGAAACAACATAACCGGTGCTTAGAAGTCACTTTCTCACATTATAGAATGTTGTATTGACTAAACAGAGGAATTTTGACAGGTGCTCAAGATTTCTCAACATGGTAAAACAAGAATTCTATCTTGTGAAGAACAAGCTGGAAACTTTGTTAAGGGTGAGTATTACTTTATGGTGAACTTCTATACATCTAAAATGAATTCATTCTGAAAGTTAACCATAAGTAATAAGCAAATTTAATAATAATCAACCGGAATTTGTCAATCGTAGTTATTCAAGTATCTGCACATAATGAAGCCTCTTGCACACAAAGTTAGTATGATATATAGAGGAGTCTAGAGCCTATGCACAACTTTAATCCCAATGAGAAATTGATGGATGTACACAGGCTTGTGTAGGTTAAGCTTTTACAGAAGTATGATTAATTTTTTAAGAAAGAAGTCGAGATAAGAATAATTCAATGGATGGTGATATTTTTACCTTGTTGTCTTGAGTCTTAATAAAAGTTGAGGGATCGTCTTATCACCTTAAAGCCAGATGCTGCTCAAACAATTTAGGTGCCTTTTCAAGGTTTTCCCAGTCTGTCTAGTCCAGTATTGATAATTTGTCCGCATGTTTAACCAAGGAGGTTTTCGAATCAGCATTTGAACTTCTCTGTGTTAAATGCAGCTGGAGCAGCAAATCCTGCAGGCCGGAGGGACGGTTCCCTTAATAAGTGCCAGTGATGTCACCCTGCTATGGAAACAATAGGTTGAAAGCCAACAAGTTAGAATGCTTTTTCTTGTTATTTAGCAGCTTTGACTGCTAGATTCTGTTATATATAGTTCTAAATATTGCACATATGGAATGTCAGAAAGATCAGTAGAGTCAGCCCAGCTGAGTGTGTTGCCTGGTCTCTATGCATTTTACTGCTGCTACATTTCATTGTTTGCTTACAAATCAATGTCTACATTTAGTTATTAATTCAATCTGTGTTCTCCTCTTAATTGGTCCTTTTTTCATTTAATTGAGTTTTATTTTTTTCGTTTTCTTTCTTCGCCCCTGGTACTGAAAAATTGATTACAAACTGAATAAGTCGATAGAGTGGGATAGTTCTACTAAAGCAAGATTGACAACTTCTTGTAAATATTCATACTATTATCACCTCCACTTGTGCATGCATTGCCTAAGTCCCTGCAGGCATTCACAGAAGTCCTACAGAATACACACAATTAGGTGGGGTCCGATTTTTTTGGCAATATTAAATTCATGCGGGACCCACTTACCATGTGACTCATCTATAGAAATTCTGTGAAAATTCATTATGTACATATGGATTAATTCTTCCATTTTATAGGCTTTTACAGCTACTTTAAATTACTTTTTTATCATTTTTCCTTCTAAATTTTTTTAATTTATTCAGAAATTTGGCCAATAATGCACTCTTAGTACAGTTAATTTCTAGCATTAATCATTTCAAGAAAATGGAGTTGCGAAAAAAATTCTTTTTCACTTATCTAACTCGAATAATTTGATTACTCATACTCTCATAGCTTACATGGTAGCGAGCATATGACTTACTTATCTTGTTTAAAATGAACTACGACAAAGAGTGTGTTAAAGTAATCAAATGTGTTTCGACTCTTTTCTTATCTCGAATTGAAATAGACATAAAGAATGTGTATATAACTATCATTCTTAACTTCGAGAAACATGACAAGTACATATGCATGGAGGTGGTCACCTTAGAGTAATGAAAAGTAATACATATGGCTGGACGAAAGATATAAATATACGCCTAAGTGTAATTCGAGACAAATCAAGGACACGTCTCTTGTAACGAAAACTATAACCAATTTATCATATTAGTAGTAAATAAAATATTAACCTAGTAAAAACGAAGATAACTATTAAAAGCATATAAATAATAAGGCGTGTTCTTTTAATTCTACTTTTCTCGAAAAAAAAAATTAGCAAAAAATAATAATAATAATAATTCTCCACGTCTAAAAATGATGAGAGGCTAGGAGGGTGGTTGGGGTTGGTGAAATAAACATCATTTTGCAATTACTCCCATCGATAGGACCATTTGAGGGGGTTGGCATTCTTTCCTATAGGAGTTATCATATCTACAAAACCCAAATTGTAAAGCAATATGATTACTCCTATTTGGACATGGATCAAAATATGATTGATAGAAACTATCTACAAAATAATGTTACTATGAAGTTCTTGAATTGCAAACATCTCAATTAAGGTTAGAAGCAAGTTAAAAGGGTCACGAGATCGATTATAGAAATTATAGTCCATTTTAAAAAGAAATACTGAAACAAATGAACGATTTGTATTGTGGCCTAGTTGCTTTTAGTTGGCCATATCATACACAATTCTTTTAATTGTGTTGAGGAATACTGTCATACCTACTCCTACGGGTCTTCATAGGGCTATTGTCACTATTTATGTATTCGAGGTTGTGTGATCTATCCATGACTAAGCTAAAAATTGGATGAAACTCGATGAAAGTTTGAACCGATTGTTATTGAAATAATCTATATATTAGTTGTGGTTAGAAGTGAAATACTTTTCGAATTCAGAATTTCCTTATTATTTTCGAAATGTGCTGAACACGAGGGTTGGATAAGCAAACCTGGCCAAAGAATCACTATTTCGATTGAAGCTCTGTCGCGGTGACCCAATTCTCAAATTATCATATACAGATAAGCGAGAATGCCCTTTCTGACAGGGCTGCGTCCTCACGAATGCCAAACTTCGTAGCTCAGCTCATCTGGGATGACCAAGCTCCAGGGAGGTTTTTGGTTCTGGGGTTGGAGATGAAGTCAAATCCGAGTTGGATCAGCTTGGATAGGGATTTTACTCAAGACAAATGGGAGCAAGCAGGTCTTGGACACCGAGCACAAAGGATGACCAAAACTTAGGGCATGTTTGGACCGAATTAAAATCTGATTTTAACCTAAATCAAAGTCAAACAATCAATATTAACCACATTTTTCAAGGGTCTTACATCTTTTCAACCACACATTTCAAAAACTCCTATCACAATCCACTAAAAACCTAATTTTAATCATCACCAAACACCCTCTTAATCTAACCACCTGACTCCTAGTTGTCGTCGCCACTACCACTGCCGCTGCTCCGCCCCCAAACCGTCTTTTTCCCTCGTCCCATTTTACCCTTCTTTGGATTCTTTTGTGGCATCAATACATTAGAGGTGACATTTAAATGCATGCCTCCAAAAGTCACCATCCTCCACCCCAAATTTAACTTTCAGTCAATATTCCAATAAACCGATAAAAAATAATCATTCATCAAATTTATGGGGGTGGCGAGAACCAAACCGTCACGCTGTCCTCATCTAAACCGCCGTGAAAACCAAACCCAATAATCTCCCACGTTAAACTGTCTCTTTGCACTTGCTGCGGTCATTGCATTCTCAATTTTCTCCACCTTTCTCCCTTCCACAGTTCCACTAGTCCAAATTCAAGAAAATCGCTTGAAAATCAATGCAATTTTCTTGATTTTTCCACTTTTCCTTTATAAAACCTCTTTGTATAAGTTTTATTTTTCTTTCGGTTACACCCCTAAAATGTGGTGTTTATTGAGGAAAAGGAGAGATTATAGGTTCATATTTTGGATGCATTTCATTTTCGTCCTTTTGGAATGTAGTTTTCCGGTGGGCGCAATTTTGGACCCGATTGATTTCTTGGCATTGCAGTCGATCCGGAAGAGTTTGGATGATTTGCCCGGGTCGAATTATTTTGCTTCGTGGGATTTCACTGCAGATCCATGCAGTTTTGCTGGTGTTTATTGTGATGGAGATAGAGTGATTGCACTGAATCTTGGTGATCCACGAGCCGGGTCTCCTGGTTTAACGGGTCGGATAGACCTGGCGATTGGGAAACTGTCAGCTCTCACAGAGTTTACTATAGTTCCAGGTCGGATCATTGGGTCTCTGCCTCAAACTCTGTCTCAGTTGAAAAATCTCAAGTTTCTTGCTGTCGGCAGGAACTTCATCTCTGGTGATATTCCTGCTGCTCTGGGCAAGCTCCGGGGACTACAAACGCTTGATCTTAGCTTCAATCAGTTTTACGGTAGCATTCCCTGGTCCATTGGAACTCTACCGTCGTTAATAAATGTCATTCTATGTTACAACAAGCTGTCTGGTTCAGTCCCGCCGTTTGTTTCCCAGACGCTAACCCGGCTCGATCTCAAGCACAACGATCTTTCCGGTTCCATTTCCCCACTTGGCCTACCTCCATCACTCCAGTACCTTTCATTATCATGGAACAGACTGACAGGCCCAGTGGACAGGCTGCTGACCCGTCTGGACCGGCTGAGCTTCCTTGACCTCAGTATGAACCAGTTCACGGGCTGCATACCGGGCAAGTTATTCACATTTCCACTCACCAACCTTCAACTGCAAAGAAATCAGTTTTCCGGCCCCGTTGAACCAATCGATCAGGTAACAATCCCAACAGTTGACCTCAGCTTCAACCGGTTTTCAGGTTGGATTTCTCCATTATTCTCTACAGTCCAAAACTTGTATCTAAACAACAACAGGTTCACCGGAGAAGTCCCAGGTAGCTTCGTGGACCAGTTATTATCAGCCAGTATGCAAATACTGTATTTACAGCACAATTATTTGACCGGAATGGAGATTATTCCAGTGGCTGCAATTCCAGTGAGCAGCTCATTGTGTCTACAGTACAACTGCATGGTCCTGCCTGTGCGGACGCCATGCCCATTGAAAGCTGGGAAGCAAAAAACAAGGCCTGCTGAACAATGCATACGGTGGAAAGTGTAAGCTGGAGAAGAAAGTGACAAATTTGGTATTTATTAGGTTTTTGGGTAGGGATATAATTACATTTATTTTATTTCCTTATTATAAGGGTAATTAATTAAGTTAATTTAAATTGTGGGTAATCAATTGTTTAAAGGATTTTACTGCTTGTACATAAAAAATGTACATAATGAATTGCCTAAGGTTAAACCCCAACTTTGAGGGTCCCCCACCACCCCGCCCCTAGAGCATTGTGGATGAGAGATGAGGTAAATCGCGGGATATGCCTCAGCAAGTCAGAGTACAAGAGCTGCCATACTAGTGCTCACAAATAGTCCAATTACAAACCTTGTAAGAGGCAGATGAATTACCTAATATGATATGGAGAGAAAGATTGGATGAAAAAGTTGATCGTGTTATATAATTCATTATATAAATCTTGATGTACATGTAGCAAGATCGGAGTGAAAATGAGAGAGGATGTGATAAATGATTCCATTTTATTTAGAGCATTTTCGAGAAATTCTTTATTTTAATTTTTTAAAATAGAGAGTGAATTTATATTTCAAATTGAGAGACTCACTCATTCTCTATTTTTAATGTACAATAATTTCATTTAATAAGTCATAGATTTCAGTACTCTATTTTTTTAAACTATTCAAACAACGTTTAAATTAATTGGTCAATTGTCACATAAAATATCGTGTTGAATAAAATATAAAGAGAAATCGATAAATATTTTTTGAGAAGCTCAAAATGAAAACCTAAAATAGAGAGTTTGTTAGACTGTACAAGAATTCTGACTCTCTATATTTAAATATGTTCTCTATTACGCATAAAATACTCATTATGAATAATAGAGTCAAAATAGAGAGTTCGTTAAACTGTGCAAAAATTTTGACTCTCTATATTTAAAGATGTTATCTATGAAGATAAAATGTTCATTATGAATAAAGAGTCCTCTTAGATTGTAGGATGACAAAATAATAAGTCGCAAATTGTACTGCTTAGACAAAGGGTTGAGTCGTACAAGGCCCATGATTATTTTACGAATTTCTGGGCCCAAATGACGGTAATATGGGCCGACATGTACTGAGCCCAACAAATGACCAAATGTCCCGTGAGTACTAAATTACAGTCTACAAATGTCACACTTTTATAGCTTCTTTGTCGACGGTACATGAGTAATTTGTTATCTACAAGATATCTAGAATTTTATTAGATCGGCTAAAGATTAATTTAATTTTATTAAAATAATACCCTTATGAAATTAGTTTAGACCGTATTATTAATTCATCGGATTACGAACCAAAAATTTTCAATTTGGCACGTCGAATTAGAACATAAGATGAATTAGACCGCATTACGTATACTTTTAAGTTGAATTAAAATACGTATACTTTTTAAGTAAACAAGTTCGTATAGAAATAAAATTACGAATAAGTATAAATGAACATTTAAAAAAAATCAAAATAATTAATATTTTCTCCCTTCAGCAATCCTATTGTAACGTGAAGTAACAAAACACCTACACGTGTGAACTCGACCAACATAATATTTCAATAATTGAGGCAAAGAGGCATCCAATAAGAAAAATAAACACGCATAAAATGGCCTAACAATGAGATTGTGACAAACAAGATTATTGACAAAACAATCTTATCTTAATAAACCTAAAAATTTGATGACAATGACTTTATCCCATTAAAGACAAACCATAATAAGACATAATCCACAAAAGTATAATACCAAAGAAATGTTAAATAATGCAACAAGAAATGAAATGTGACTATTGCATTGTTGATAACTAATGACATTTTTTTTCTTAGAAAAGTCCAATGGATGGGAATGGGATTTTATCATTTTTTATGTCATTGTCCAACCTTAGCTGTTTTTACCATTTAGTGGCTCATAAAAAGCAACCCCAACAACTAGAATTTAAAAGGGCATATGGTGGTTTTTTTCAATGTGGTCCTTTTTTTAAGTACATCCACAAATTTGTATTCTTATCAATAACTTAATAGTGTATTTAATTAATTTATTATATATGCGAGATCTTGTAAGATTTGCTTTAATTCAATATGTTTTGGAACTATAACATACTTGTTATGAGTCTTGAAGTTGAATCTTAAAAGGTTGGACACGTTGTGAAGATGAGTAACTCAACATCTTATATATTATTGATCTTTCATATTTATCGAGATGAAAATCTTATATCTTTGTAGTCCAATGTCTTATATATCTCATCCAGTTAAAGAAAAAACACAATATAAGATAGATCTTCCCAATTAGACGATAGTCAAAAAAACATCAAGCCACTATATCCATGTGCAGGAGAAAGCAAAGTCCGATGACTATAAATATAAGTGCAATGTATTGAACTGAATAAAGTGGAGCTTAGATACAAATTCAACTACTTATTTGAAATTTACAACAATAATTATATCACGTCAAGTTTGGCCTATCGTTTTGGAAAAGCAATATGGAGCTAGTAAGTAGTAGTGTAATCAACATCAAAGGATGGTGTGATTCATCGTTGTTTGTACTCACGTCTAATCATTGATTGGCAAGATTTTGATGGGGTTTTGGTGGGAGGGGGAGATGAAAACGGTATGTTATGGTCCACCACTTGCCAATAAAACAATTTGGAGAAAAAAAAATGAAACAAAATGTTCTCTTGTTGGCTTTAAGGTAGTGAACATGGAACGATTAATCCATGGTGGGATACATGGAAAAGCACAAATTGAGCAAACACAATTTTTATATATTTTCTAGAGAACAAATATACAATACAAGATTATAACAGCTTTAAATTAGCATTATCAGGAACAACTGATCGGACGATGGCCGAGTATTATCCTAATAGTACTCAGACGAACATCCTCGATTACCAGAACTTCGATCAGGCAATCTTGAAATCAAGTTGTTCAGCTTCCACAAGTAAATTTACAACTCCGACATGGAATTCCTTTTCATCGCTACAAATGACAAACTAACAAAAAAAAAAAGAAGCAAGTCTACACAATCATTTAGCCAATATGCTACTACTGCTAAAATGGGAGCAAATAAAGAACCGTTCTGTCATGTATGGCCACCTGTATTTGAAGTGAACAAACTTTCTTGACTGTTAGAATGGATGAAGTTTTTGATCTCGTCCATGAGGCAATGGAAATGTTCGTTATTTGGCAAGAAGTAGAAACCGATTGTTGCTTTTTCGAGATAAAGGAGTTTCACTTCATGCCCGGATTTTTTAAGCCCTTCAACATAAGCTAACTGCCAATCCTGCACAAGATCCAAACCGGCCACCACAACGAGGCTTTTCGGGAAGTCGAGAGCCTCAAGGCTTCTACTCCGGGGGCCGAAAATATTACAGGCTGGATGGTCCCTATCTTCTCCTTCAGGTAAATATGCTCTCCAGTACCAATCCCTATCTTGAACTGTGACAAAGTATTCCCCATCCAATCTTTTCTCTGAATCCTTCCTCTCTTCGCCACCAAACATCGGATGAAGAAGAATGTTACCCAATACCTCAACTCCCTCGTCTGCTGCCCGCACCGCTACATGGTGTGCAATATTCCCCCCCGAGCTATCCCCCACCAAATATAAATGAACCTTCAAATCCATCCCACTCCTTAGCCATGATTGTGAGTTAACCCACTTAAGAGCTGCCCATCCATCATCATACGCACACGGATACCTATGTTCTGGTGAGCGACGATAATCCACTGATACCACAGCAGCATTGCAAATGCTAACAAGGCGGCGACAAAACATATCATAGATAGCACTGTTGGCGGAGGAATGAGTGAAGCTTCCCCCATGGAAGTATATGATTACAGGAACAACCTCAGTCCTACTCAAGGGCTTTTCTAGTTCTACGATTCCCAATGGAGCCTCATTTTCAGGGGCAGCTAAATAAACCCGGTTAAGAAGTTTCGTTGAACGATCCACAACATCAAAAGAGTAAACCTTGTCCACCGGATTCACATTCGGGGGGACTTTTCGTTCAAGAAACTCTGCCAAATCACGGTTAAAGGTACCATCAGGACGTCGAAGCATGTTGTAAGAAAGCTTGAAATTGGAGATGAGGATCCACGTATTAAGTGGAACCACCCTCTGCACATTAAAGAATCAAACTCCAGTTATAATGTTTATCATCAATTACTGCAAAGAATTAAGCTCAAATTTCAGATAAGGCAAAAGGACTTGACTGTATATACACATATCTAAACTCAACATCATCATCAGTAAAGGAAAATTCTAAAACAATCATATATATCCATTACAAGAAAGTACACCGAAAACAGAGAAACCAACCAAAAAAAAAAAACCCAATAAAAAAGCACCAAAATCTGTTTACAGCGGCTCCGATAAAGCAATGGGTGAAAGACGGGGGGAAAAATCAAAGCCTAAGCCCTAGAAATCAAAAAAAGATCCAAACCTTTTGCCAAAAATCAGACCCTTTCCTCCCTCAATAATCAAAATAAAAGATAACCAAAGCCAGACCCTATAAATCAAAAGGTAAAAATTCAACTCTTCGCCACAAATCAGACTTTTTTACTCTCAACAATCGTAACTTTCTTCAATAGGAAGCTCAAAAACAAGATTAGACATAAAAAAGTAATGGAAAATAAAGAATATTTGCAGGCCAAAGCATAAGAAAATACCCTAATTTTTAGACTCCCACCCGAATAAAAAGCAATAAACTATAACCAAAACAGGATAATTCATGGAAAAATTACCTCGGATTCACTGGAGTTTACTTCATTACTGCCAGCCATGAGAGATTTTTAAACAATTTATATCTAAAAATCACAAAAGGGTCACAGTGATTTCTTGACAGAGAAGAGTATTTTTCTATTATTCATCACGCTCCACGCACTTCTGAACTGTAAAAATTTGTGGGTTCCTTTGTTCTTGAGTTTGTCTGAACAGAGGAAGACACTTCTGAAAAAAATACAGACGCTTGCCCACTCAGCAGAACTTAATAAAAAATAAAAATCAAGAAAACACAACACCCACAGAAGAGAAGAAAACAAGAAGATAATTTATATGCGTATATATGAAAGATCAAAGGGGAAAGTGTCAAGGTTTGTACAGAAATTACAAAATAAGATAAAAGAGGGGGGGAGAGAGAGAGAGAGGGAAAAAGTCAAGAGAGAGTGAGTCAAAGGCAAGGGAACGACGGAAGCAGGCGGAGACGACAAATGGGGGCGGCCGAAATGAACCGTGTATGAAGGGCCCGCCATTTATAATATAGCTCAAATTCTTCTCATTATTATTCCATACTTTCTCATATTTTTGTGCATGGTTCAATATATTAAAAAACCAAAGGAACTTATTTAAATTGTGTATATTGATAAAATCAAAGATTTTTCCAATCAAAACATTTTTACATCATGATTTGTATTTGATGTTTTTATTTACTTATATATCGTATCTTTTAACCGATTAATTTACTGTATCAATGTTAGGTGTAGAAAGGTCCTACATCAGTTGTCATCAACGTGATTATGAGCAACATTTAGAAATTTTATATTGACTTGAAAATGATAAAAGGGTTGAATCGAGATCGAATTGAGGGTAAAAATTGCTAATATAAACAATCATTTAAAATGAATCCGTCAATTCTTAATTTGTTTTAAAGGGCTTTCATTTCTTGGCCAAATTTATTGTCGATTTTTCAGGTCGAACTAAGGAGTTCGGTTCAATTTTCAAAATACATTGGTTGGGACCAAATCTATATTGACAGACAAATCTTGCCATGCGTCACCCTTCTTTGACAACCATACTATTTAAAATTAAGTTTTGAATAGTGATTTTTAGGAGAATATGTGGTTAAAAAATAGGAAATATATTTAAATTTACGTGTAAAATATTTTATTGTGTGAACGTATTGTTGAAAATGAGTATTTATTAAAAATTATGATTGTCAAACACGATTACAGGGGTTCAATCACAAAGACAAAGGTATGCAAATTGTATTTAAAAAATGTTACCAAATATATTAAAGTTCACTTGAATGACATCCCCGAAATTGGGGCATATTGCTATGGATTATGCTAAGTGTATATTTCATGGATTACATCTCGTCTTACATTATGTGGAAATTCAAAAAAAGTGTTGGGGCAGGAAAGTTTTTTTTTTTTTTTAACTATCCAATCATGAGCCGACGCGTGACACAATGTCAAAAATAATTTAAAGCAAGATGTATATGTAGTATAATTGTATTGCTATCGCCTTGTGCAAATTACATTTTGTCATTTTGAAAATATCAATGTTGGAAATATTTTACGAAAAATAAGACAGTTGAGAACGAGGAGCATATATGAAAAGAATATTGCAATTACTGTAGAAATGATTTCGCTTGAAAATAAAAAATTGACACCTAGTACAACATGTGTTATGGAAAAATGCCTTTTTCATGTTTGGACTATCGACGGCAAGCACATTACAGGGAGAGTCTCGCCATGTCCTTCCTTGGCACGTAATCCTGAGTACGTCCCTTGGCACGTAAAAATGCCTTTTTTTGCTTGCGCAATGAATCAAGTTAAGCTCTACTTGATCCATTAAACTCGGACTATGCTATAAATATAGAAAAACTTTTACAAAATTGTTACAGAAATTCCACTCGACACGTTATCATCGATTCTCGTAAAAAAAATAAAAAAATAGAAGCACCCTGTACATAGGGGATAATTCATTAAAATCTCTAGTATTGTCCATCCATTTATTTTTAGAAAATTAATGTAATGGTGCAGTTACTACGACAACTATTTCATTATCAATTTCGTTTGTTTTAGGGTACTTGTTACAACTTTGTTCCCACGCCTTGTGTTTTGTACTTTTCCCAAATTTCTCATATGTCCATAGAAAAGACAGAGCGTAGGGTCTTTAGCAGTGTCATCTACAAGTACCATACGTACTTGTACAGTATAAATGCATCGTGCATTGCTTCCACCAGTCAAACAGTCATTTAAAGAATATTTTACAGGAATTTATGAATTATTTAAAATATAAATAAGTTATGAATAAAGAGTTTTGCTATTCGTCCGGACCACGTGGGCTCTGGACGAACATGGGGATCATTGGTGCACAGCAAGATCGAACAATCGAATTTTAGAATTTGAGATTCTAAATCATAACAAACAATCAATTTTTTTCATTTATAAGAATTTCACAGAACTAAATTCGTTAAATTAAAATCAATAATAAATTAATAAATAAAATGAAATATTCAAAATATTTATATTATAATCAAATAACAATGCGAACGTTCTAAATAATCATTTAAATACAGCTCGTTTTACGATTTTAGATACGAAAATATCAATCAACTTTGAATAGTCAAGTTGTTCAATCACTTTTTTTTTCAATGGATAACATGATCAGTCCATTCAATTTTTGCCGTGACACAATTGATCGGAAATAAGTCTTAATCGATTTCAATTTGAAGAAACTTCTTTCTGCTAATACAACTATAACAGACATTGTTAGCGAAAGGGCCTCAAATTAGTTTAAGAAATAAATATTAAAAGATGTGAATTTTTTGTAGCATAGTTACATATAACAGATAGGATAGATTGGCAGACCACTTAGGAGGAAAAAAATGACAATATGAGCAATTAAAAACAGTGGATTAGAGATACAATGTGCAGATTCATAGAATATTAAAATTATATGCAATCAAAGAAAGGGAATTATTACTAGTCGACTTCACTTGTATAGTCAAAAAGTGGGGAAAAAAAAAAAAACTTTGCTGAACTGAAGATGGACGAGAATATGAGAACTAATGGCAAGCTATGGTCGAAAATCCTTAATTTTGATTTAGAATATGTAATGGAAAACTAAGAAAAGTTCGATTGATTTAAAAAATTGTGAATTGGCCTATAAGATTTTAATTATGTCAGTAAGGGAATAAAGATATGTAAGACTTACGAGGTTTTAATTTTAGGCCTATCAGTAATTTAATTTGGATTGTTAAAAAGTAGTTTTAAGAAAAAGGATATATAATTTTATTTTTTTTTTTGATTCCTTAAAGAGCTAGGTCTGAGGCTAGGGCCTCTTGGTCCTCACCTCAGGTCCTGGTTGAGCGCACAGACGCTCGGCCAAGAAGGGGAGCATATGAGATAGGGTCGCCTGTCTTTCTAGCAAAACTTGTGAATAAATGAGAAATATTTGTAAATTTTTCGAAATATGTTGAATTAAAGTGATTTGAATATTTGTAAATAGTTCATTAACACGAGCCAGAGATTGGTTTATTATTTTCTAATTTTGATTTTTATCTCTAAGGAGAAATTTTTTAATAGCTACTTTTTATAAGAAAAAATGTCACTTATTGAAAATAATGACAAAATAGCTAGTCATTCTTACGCGATAAATGTCAAGTAAACATATCGTTTATACCATGGTCGGTAGTGCATAATTCTTTAGATTATTAGTTTGTCAAAGAGAGGCTTTTCCAAGTAAAAAATAATTATTTTGAAGGATAACTGTTAAAGTTTAGGAAAAAGTTAATGAATCTTATTGAAGATGATTTTGAAAAAAATTAAAAATTAAAAATCTCTCTTAAACAAAATGTGTAAGCTTTCAAGAAGAGCTATCAATCGCATCCTATTATCCACAAAACAAAATTAATCAAATATCTAACTTCATTATTTTCTTAAGTTGGGATTGGGATTTTAATTGAATGAGATTGACATATATATCTCTTCCCCTATGTATTTATTTCGTTTTTTATTTTTTTTCATGCACTTGTAATTAACTTTAGAGACACTTGAGTGTCCACAAAGCAAGGGAACATCACCATATATTGGAGCACTATTTTGCCTTGCATTTTGTGGATGGTTGGGAAACTTGGAAATTATTTTCTCAATCTTATCAAGCATGCAAAATCATATAAAAGTTGGTAGACGAAATTTGACAAACTTATTCAATGGATGAGATGTAATCAAATTTGAAGCGTGCTACTTGTCCTGGGACAGCAGACACCTCTCTAATAGGGGGCGCCACTGATTTGACCCAAAATTTAATCTCAGGACAATCTGCTTTTCCGATCAAATTTAGCCCTAGTTTGTTGCCATTAATTTTCAAAAAATAATTCTTGAATAGTATTTTTTAAAGAAAGTATATTTAAAAAGTAGAAAAAAATTTGAATTTACGTGTAGAACATTTTATTGTGTGAATGTGTGAATAAAAATGAGTAGGAAAAATAAATTAAAAGCTACCAAATATGGGCTTAAAAGAAAGCAAATTAACTAATCAATTGGCCTAGGTAAAAAGACAATTAAATAGACGTAGATGCTTTAAAGTCGGGACAATCATACTACATGTACATTTTTTATAATGTGCCACGTGTCGACATATGATTGGACAGTTTAGAAAAAAAGGTACACTTTATCGTCCAACACTTTTTGAATTCCTTTTGAGTGTACACAAACATGTCGATTAAATGACGCATACTTAGCATTATTCATGGGGATCATTAGGAATTGGAGGACTAATTAGAGATGATCATGGAAATGGATGACACGTTCCATGAAAATTATTGAACATGCATCAAGCTTTTTCAGGTTCGGCCAAATATGCTCGATGGTGATATTTTCCCTACCCACACACAGCGTTGAAATATGTGAGTTTTGTACAGTTAACTTTATTATTGTCTTTATTTCGTGTCCAAAAAACTTTCTACGAGAATTAGGTAAGGATCTAATAAATATTTGAATAGTTTTTCATAGCCCGTGTTCGATTGATCTAAAAATCAATTTTTTAGTAATATTTAATTAAAAAATTGATAAAAGTTGCGATTTACGAATTGTATAAAATGGGACCGAACGGAGGAATAGTGTGAACATTGGGGATGGATTTGTTCATTGTCAAAAGTTAGGAATCAATTTGATAAAGAAAAATTGTGGTGGAAGTAGCCGAAAAGGTTTTGTCCATTGGCGTACTAGCGAGACTTTTTCACATGAGAACAGAAGAAAAAAGAATCGGTAGACGACACTCTTCCCTAACTGCGGACGAAGTTAAGACACGTGGCGTCACAGGCTCCATTCCCATCTTTTACGAATTTCCTTTATTACCCTCCACGTACATCCCAAATATCAATTGAACCAGACACGTGTTATATTTTTTTTGTCATTTAATGGCGTTAAACGCGTGACGGAACCATTTTGTCAGAACTCGGGACGCGTGGCCCTACTCTCTCTTTTTCAACTTTGTGTTGGGCTTTGGATTTTGTCGTGTCTCTGCGTGTAATTATAATTCCGCTATGTTACTGAAACGTGTCGGTCACTCAGCTACCCCACCACCTCTCGTGGGTCCCGTTTTGTGGGCCAACCTCTACCATAATCCGAAACGTGGGGCCTTTTCTTGAACATTACACTTTACGCTTTGATTAGATTTTTCTTGGAACATAAAATTGCAATTTACACAAGTTGCAAGAATGAAATTTAATGAAAAGAAAATAAATTTTAAAAAATTGAATTGTTTAAAATTTATTTTATGAAAATTTGTCAATTAATTATGTCTGTTGGTATCATTTTCTACATAAAAATATTGAAATTTTGGATCTTTTAGTGTTCGATTGATTTTATTTTTTATGAAAATTGTTCATTAAAGATATAGATATTGTTACAATTGGGGATAAGATTTGTTTCCATTGAAAAAAAAAAAATTTGACTAGAAAAGTTTTTTTCACCAAACCCGGAAAAACTTTTTTTCAAAAACCAAGAAAATGTAGAAAATCAATTTTATGGAAAATGTAGTCAATCAAACATATAAAATATGGAAATTGGAAAATTTAGCCAATTCAAACAGGGGCCTTAGCCCATATTTGGTAAGGATCTCGATTTTAATTTAAATTAAAATTAACAATTCATTTTAACCACATATTTTATGAGTTTCACAATTTTTTAACTATACATTTTATTAATTTATATCAAAATTAGCCCATTAATTTGATTGTAATCTCTATCAAATAGGAGCTTAAAAGTTAAGTCCCCGTCTTGGTTTATATAATTGAAACGTACAGTTAAAAATAAATTTTAAAATTTGAGACCAAACATGGACTAAAAGAAATTGTGTAAAATTGTGGCAATTATAATTGAAGGTGACAGTGACGAATGACTTTAGTTGGAGTTGGGCAGCAGATGCACCTACTTTTATTTCAGATTATAAAAGCACAAGCTATCTTTTTCTTTAACGGTCGATATCAAGAATATCGTTCAGCTCATCTAGTCATAGTGTCACGGACTGCAGCTTAATTGAGCCCTGTGACCCTATCGCAGCCGCAGTTTGCCCCAACTTTGGCCGCACATTGTAAATATTAGTCCATTTCGAGTTGTAATTTCCATTCTAAAATAGATAGAAAATAGATAAATTTTAGTATGATTCTTCGGCAAGAAGACGTCTACTCGTGGTACTTAGGTTATTTTGTTTTATCTATTATAGGGGGTAATAGTCTTTCAAACAAAACTTTCAAGTTTTCTAGTGTTCGC